>OMKP01021368.1:0-10419 GCA_900302375.1 Bathygadus melanobranchus
CCCGTCGACCCGAGTCAATCTGGAAGCCATTTGCTGCGTTTCCACAGCGAAAGTTCAGCTCTGCTCACCTCCTCTGGCATCTGCTGCTTGCAGTGTTTATTTACCCATGCAGCACTTAACCCATTAGACAAACTGTAAGGAACATCACGTAGAGGTGACCATCAGCCTGGTCCACTCTCAACAGCAGCGTTGGTAGATTTAACAGAAGGATCCACCGAATTCTGGAGAGAGTTACCTTCTGTTATCAATCTCACAATAGGCCTATCATTTCTTGTGTCACAGTATTAAGGTTGCAAATGTAGCACCGTTTGCCTTCACTTTGTGCCAGAAATCCTTCGGCCCAAAAGCTTTAGGAAGTCAACGGGGCCTATAGGTAGCCTTTAGGCTCAGGTGACCTATAAAAGTATAAAACGCGTTAGTATAAAACACGACAAAGTACGTGTAGGGAGGACGTCACGGTGGACTGTGGAATAAGACTTTCACCCAGGTGACCGGGGTTCGTGTCCTGTGTTGTTGTTTTTTTAACTTACTTTAATTTAAAAAATGTTTTTTTCGGTTTTCAGTTGTAATTTGGTTGGGTTTAGGCAACACAACTACTTGGTTAGGTTTAGACAATACAACTACATGGTTAGATTTAGGCAACAAAACTACTTGGTTAGGTTTAGGATTTCTGGTAGAAAGGGTTTTCAGGGTTATGGTTAGGGTTAGGCATGTGTGAACACCAACAACACCTGCACATGCACGCACACATACACACAATGGTATGCAACATTTCCTGAACCCAAACTGTGCAGAACACGATGTGAGCTTATATTCTCTATTCTCTAACGACACCTCCCACCCCGACAGACACACATGCATGTACACGCATATGCACATGCACACGCATGCACACACACGCGCACACACACACAGACAAGCACTCAATCACTCACACACACACACAACTGAAATAATGTGAAATATATACATTAAAAGAAAAATATAACAGCATCAACTCACATTTGCTTTGATCTGACCTGTTTAGATACTCACTGTGGGATGTTATTATCGCAGTAGGTGAAGGTCATTTATCTCTTGAAAACTTTTTGGGGGACGGGATATTCTGAGCATGATCTCGATCCCTCCCCTTACAGCTGAGGGGCTACTGTTGCTGCTATAAGAGCGCTCCAAGAGATGCAGACCAGCAGACTGGACAGTCCCAAGTGTCAAAACATTCAGTAGGCTACGCGAAGGGGAATTCTGTATTCTTTTTTTTTCTACTCGGCCTTAATACAGTTGTGAAACGAATCACAGGATTACAAACCAAACCCAACCAAACATGGCTTTTACCATGCTGAGGCCGGTGTCGACCCACGCCTTCTCTTACCATGCTGACTTAAACGTGTTGTCGGACGATGACGACGAGAATCGCAGCGAGAGCGACGGCAGCTCGGACCAGAGCTACGGATGCTGCTCGGAGACGGAGAAGCATCGCCGGGTGGCGCGTGTGTTGGGCGTCGGCGTTGTGGTGAAACAGAGAAACGCAGCCAACGCGAGGGAGCGCGACCGTACCCAAAATGTTAACAGCGCGTTTACGGCGCTGCGGACTCTCATCCCCACCGAGCCTGTTGACAGAAAGCTTTCCAAGATCGAAACTCTACGCCTGGCGTCCAGTTATATCTCGCACTTGGCCAACGTGCTGCTCCTGGGAGACGGCCGCGAGGACGGACAGCCGTGTCTGAGTTCAGTGTACACTACGAGTAGTGCGCAAGGAGGAGACGGAGGGCGCAAACACCCCAGAACCATCTGCACGTTTTGTCTGAGCAACCAGCGGAAAATGGTAAGATATAAATGAAGAATGGACTTGTTTTTGAAGATACATTTCAGACCTTCCTTGTTTTAGCTCACAATAAAAAACGTTAGACCGTAGGATGTACCATGTGTCCTTGTAGTAGGCCTAATTGAACTTTTTTTTATTGTGGTGGCCTACTGTAGGACTGTGACATAGAAAAACAAACAGGCAAACTCTTTCAATGTTATAAGATGTGTTGCACTGGATTTTAATTTGTTTCTTAATCACTCTGTTGGGAATAGCTGTATTTATAGGTTATTCTATTGCACTGGATTTTATTGCATATCCTTTAAAGGACAGCAAGTCATTGCACTACGTAATGGGATAGGCTATATCTATGTATAGCCTGTTCCTCTTTGTGGATTAAAGAATGTCTGAATGTAAACCATTTCATTGCTTTTCCATGAACAGTTTTGTTTTGATGACACAAGGGGACTGATGATTATGTTTTGTCCTCAGGTCAAAGACAGGCGAGACTGCGTGAAAATGCACAGAGGCAACACAATACGAGCGAGCCGGCGGTGAACAGGTCTGCTTTGGAGACCCAGAGAGCGATTCAAAGAACACTTCTTCAGATCACACACTCACCATCACGCCGTCCTGTCAGACCACAGACCATCCTGGGGTGCTTCGTTACTTGACTCAAAATAAATAAGATCGGACAACTGGGAGGATTTTTGGGAATCACAAAATATCTCCACCAAGCAAAATGGACTGTGGGGTAAACCACAGATTTTCAGGGATATTATATGAAAGCAAAGACTATTCCTTTCCATAGATTCATCCAGCTTCAACAGTGGTTAGTGGAATCTATTTCAAAAAGACACTTGCTGGTTGTTGGTTTATTTTTTCATGCATTTTATTTTCCTTTAAAATAAATATATTTTTGGAATAAAAACAATGTTGTCAAGTAATTTGCTCTGTACACGAAGCCAACTTGGTCAAAGCCAGTAAAGGTAAGATGGCCGACCAGATGTGTTACACTACAGAGCCACATTATCCAATAATTTTAAAGGATAATGGACAAAGGTTTGAAAACACATTTTATTTGAGGAATAATTATTTATATCACAATAATAATGTACATGAGACAAAAAATATATATAATAAAATAGACACGTGAAGGCCAGCCATAGGGCCTAAAATAATAAGTCATGCAAACTATGATTGACGTCTGTGGCCTGTTGTATACTCCACCTCTAGCTGGTGGTGTGGGGAGGCGAGGAGGTTGTGCACGGGGAAGTCCAACACAGATTTACCTTTTCCTTTTGGCAATACGAAGGAATCTCAAACCAGGAAGTAATTAATCTTTCCCACAGTGGGGTATCTCTCTGAAATAGATGTATGGCAGCGTTTCTCGACCACAGGAATCCTTTTCCAGGCAGTTGGGTAGGGAGGGTGCCAGGGAGTGAAGGATGAATCACTCAGACTCAGAATCGAACAAACCAGTGTGTAAAAAAAGGTATACAAAGAAAAACAGGAAAGACTTGAA
Source organism: Bathygadus melanobranchus (assembly GCA_900302375.1). NCBI lineage: Eukaryota > Metazoa > Chordata > Actinopteri > Gadiformes > Macrouridae > Bathygadus > Bathygadus melanobranchus. The sequence continues at coordinate 3,327 of OMKP01021368.1, forward strand.
GCGAGCAGGGGCTGTTGTGGTGATTGGTGATTGCCCATGGGGGTGATCATTGTCGGAGAAAGTGTATCACACTGCTGGACCTCTGCCCAGCGAGATCCACCTCACGAGAAGAGAAAAGGCTGTGTTTCGTTTTCTTTCAAGTGACGTAGCCAAAAAACCCTGATATGTCCCTTATACTTTACAGGTTGTGCAAACCTGTGGTGCAAAACGTAGTGTTTCACTTCATTGGGTATACCTACAAGATGGACTGTGAATGGAGAGTTTCTGAATAACCGCTGTTCTCTGTATCTAGGAAGGTGTAGTGAGAGTTTGGGCTCTTTGACACGACTCTGTCTCAACTCCTAAATCTCTTGGGTCGTGATCCTACATGTGTTGCTAATCAGTCACAGCTAATATCACCTCACACCCTGTCTCCAGACAAACACAGCTGCTGATATATGATTGCCATAGATCACTCCAGCAAAAAAGGAGGAAGGGTAGGCTATGTGCATGTGTGTAAAATAATACTATAATACCAATAATGTGTTAAGTAATAATCTAACTATAATGGAAGGAGTCTCTGTATGTATGTCCTTTGGTTTTCTCGACAACCGTTCGTCTGATCAAACTTGGCGGTGAATTGCTGAGGACCCAAGGAAGTGCGGTGTCGAGCTCTTGGAATCTACAGGACATATTTATTAGTATTGCGTTACTACTGCCAGTAGTACACAGTGTAGTGTATTGAGAGGGGACCCCTATTAACTGTTACACCACCAAATGGCATACTAGGGTACAGCTCTCTACAGTATATTCAAGAATAGATGAAGAAAGACAGGCTGGAGAGACCGCAGATTTAGCATTGTAGCAAAGTGTTGTACGTTAGTTCTGAGTTGATAATGAACTCAGAACGTTACGTTTTTATAAGCTGCCAAACCGAAAAACTGAGCCTTTAAGAGGACGAAAGTGGATAGAGGCAATAAGACGTGAGGAATCAGCAGCAAGAATGGGAAAACTGCAGCTAATTTGGCCTAATCACCTTACCTGGTGATTCAATCAAATAAATGCATGTAAACATCAAAGTATTTCACTCCTGAATGTGCCGTAGGATCATTTCTCCAAGAAGCAATTTACCTTTTCCTCTCTGGTAGACACAGTCTATCTCTATTGATTGTATCCACATTTGTCTACCTTAAAGGCTCAGTTTTTTTGGTTCGGCAGGTTCTAAAAACTTTTCGTCAATATTTATACACAATTGGTGAATTACAAAAGTACCCTGCCCCTCAGTAAAACGCAATTCAACTCGATACGTCACATTCCACTGCAGTGTCGAGTGTGAAGTTGTTTGGATGAGGCATTCTTGAGAGAATACCAGAGGCAGTAGTAGTCGCCTTATAGCAGTAGTAGAAGTAGTAAGAAGTATAATCTGATACAGAGAATGTATTTAAGCGTACATGTACATGGGTTGAAGTATGTTGTTGTGAGTTACCCCATGGAAACTTTACTGATTTATCACTTCCCTGGTTCACTGTAACCGCAAACAACAGGGGGATCTAAGATATTTGACAACATATTTCCTTTAAATCACATCCAGAATTCTTTAAATCAGCCATGAAGTGATGGTTGGAAATACCTTGCCTGGGCGTACGTTATTGCATGAGAAACAGCATGCTTGCATCAAGGAACCCTGCAGTCTCACTTATTAATTTCTCCACTTGTCAGTTCAGCACTCTAATAAGAAGCCGTTGCATGTCAGCCTATCCTGTTGGTCTGGAGGGGGGCCCAGTGGACCCCGACTAGATGGCTCCCAGAGGCCCGTGAGGCAGGAAGATGTCATAGCAGGACAGGAAGGAAGAAAGGCTTGAATGGGTGACCCCATCGAGGCCCTCCCTGTGGGGTCCCAGGTAAATACCAGGCTTGAGATCAACTGGGGACATGTTGATTCTATATCTGATGTCAAGGACGATGCGCCAAATGCGATCAAATGCGCCAGTCAGAAAGAATGTGAGAAGTTAATTAGCAATTATACTTTTTTTATGTGTCCAGGTGTGCTGAAGTAATGCTTGGAACGGTCTTGTCTGACTGCTGTGATTTCTTATGAAAGTTAGCCACATCCTTGTACAGGATATGACCTCAAAATCCATCTCTGGCATAAACTGTTCTGTCAAAGCCGTCAGCAGTGCTCTGCCTGATCCCCTGGCCCCATCTGGTAGACATTAGCAGAGGACACCATGGGGCAAATAGGAAGGAGAAAAACTATACAGCGATACCCCCGGCCTCCATCACCACCATGTTCAGACCCTTATGGAGCAGTATCTCAAGTGCATGACAAGCTAGCCCCCCCGCCCCCCGCCCAGACTTTCCGCCCCTTGTTCACCCCTATAGCTTCCTGGCCAACCTGCCTGTCAGGTCAGATAATGGCTGTCAGACACGCACTGCGGCTTCTTTCATGGGACAGGTCTGTGGCTGCCAAGTCTCTCTCCCATTCAGGGACGCAGGGGCCAACAGGAGGCCAAGTAGGCCTAACCAGGGCTGGACAGTGTATGTGTGCTTGTGTGTGTATGTTTGTGTGTATGCGTGTATGTGTACTGTACTGAGTAGAGCATGCTGTTGACACACACTTCTCCAGGCAGTGGACACCCCTGGGACTATTGTTTGCCTCACAGCGTGCAAAGACAGGAAACGGTGGAATGCCCTGAGACGTTAGCACAGACAATATCTGTCTACCGGGGCGGTTCCCCCGAACACTGTCCCTCCCTCCCTCCCCCTGGCTCGGGCTCCCACACTATATACTTAGCCTGGGTGTGGAGCTAAATGCTGAGGTCAAAAGGACGTAATCTCAAGGCCAAAATCTCCCCAGGCTGAGGTCTGCATCTGATAAGGTTGTGCAATAGGTTGGATTTGTGTCAATATCGGATTTGTGTCAATATCACAAATAATTGTAAAATAAATAAATCAGTTTTTACGGAAGGCTGAATGAATCTCAAAAGTTGCAAACATTTTTTTAATAATAATTCACACAAGAAATACATTGATTTGAGAAGCAAATGATGATGTTGTGTCACATTGATGAACACAATGAAATGATCCATCAAAAGTACATCACATTGTATGTTGTCTGTCACATTGCCATAAGAATATTTACTAAAATGATCACAATTTGATATTTAGACCAGCTTGTCCAAAACATCACATATTTATAACAATGAAGAACTGGAATATTTCTCACTACAAACAATGCTTTTCCTTTTCCACTTTGTTCATTTGTTAAGGTAGCACATTGACTGCTTCTTTGAGCAGAACTCTCAACAGTTCTAAATAAAGTACACCATGATTATGCCAGCAAATCCCTAAGAGGAAAAGGGTCTGCCTTCCTCACTAACATCCATCACAGCCTAATGGCTAAAAGTTGTTTGGAATTAGTGTTAGGTTCACATGGGTTATAACCTGGGGAAATCTGTTTTTACCCTGTTAATCAGTGTCCTGTTCATCAGTAAAAGCTGTGGATACAGGATAAATCATGTTAAATTACATTATAGATATTTACAAAGACTAGACATGACCTAATGTAGGCTATATCGTCCCTCGGTTGAGGGAGGAAGACTTGAAAAACATTGAACGTGTTTCAACAATTGAAGCAGAGGATATCCTCAATCAAGGTCCCCGAGGGGGAGTACTTGCTAACAGAAACGGTCTGCCCCTGGTAACCTACCTACTGTATGTTTGTCAAACTAACTGTCCACTTCCCAAACAATAACCACCATGACGTCATCTGAACAATGTCTGACGTTGAGCAATAATTGTTCCAATTTCAAGTGATTGGCTATTTTAAGAATGGACCACCATTTGATTTATTTTAATATGTTGGCGGTATAAGCCTCAGGCCATAAACATACACACACACATGCATACAAACATATACATTAATGTAAACTATATACGTATATATAACGTTTATGTATACAACTCACTCACATGCAAGCAAATAGGCGGGCCGCCCCTGTATGCTTAGGGGGCATTTTCAAGACATCCACCATATTGACCATATTATATTTTTACATCCTCATTATTGCTGTCTACTTAGGGTTTCTTAGCAAATGGAAGACAAACGATTCCTTCTTAAAACATTAGCCTGCATCATTTGTGAATTTGCCACTTTACTAAATGTACATTTCTGATCTGAACGTGCTTCAGATCTTTTATTTTCCGTTTCATTTGTGTATTATTCCTCCTTTTGCATTTAGCAGTCTGCCTCATTGGGCTTTTACGCCTATTGATACCACTCTAAATTTAAAATCAACTCCCAGAATAACAATGATGTATGCCCCCCGCCGAGCCCGTCCCAGCGCTGGCCGAGACGTAGGTGGCGGTAGTCAGACATCTTGACGAAGATTCGACACAAATCACACACAAGTGGCTTCACCGGCGAGGGAGAGAGAGAGGAGAGCTTGTTGTTAGCTTGTTAAAGCTCTCGACGAGATTTTCCATCATCAAATTGATCAAGGGGGTATGTGTTTTTATTCACAACTTCAGTTGCTTAAACGTAACCTGTTACTCCCCAGGAAAGATATCATTTGAAAGAGTTAACACCTACCTCGGCTAATGAGCTAACAGATATTAGCTTCTGTTAGCTAGCTTTTCAGCGCATTATGCTACCTAGTATTAGCATTGGCTTGCATCCTTTAGCCGCGGTTACTTATTTTTGCAAACGTAAGCTGGCTAGTTAGCTTGAATGGCTACAGTCATGGCGGATAAATGGCCGCATACTCGAACTGCAATTGGCAGGAGTGCAACGCAAGTTAACGCTAACTGTATCAGCAGAACCTCATTTATGTTATACGCCGTCTAGTCGATTACGATAAATGAAGAATTGCGGCTTAATGTTGACTGGCGCTGCTGGCATTTGCGCATGTGGCGAGGATTCAAGTTGGTTAGCGACAGCCCGGTCCATTCGTCAAAGAAATCATACACGAGTCTTCTTCGCTAACAATATAATGATGCCTGCCTTTACTCATGTGGGACAGGTCATTTGGACATTAGTCTGTAAGTACAGTTTGGTAGCACCCCGTCTTTCCACGGACTAGCTTTTAGCTAGTACTACCGTTCCACACGCTAATCCGACTAACAATTTATTGGAATCGATCTAATTCAACATTGTGATTTATTTTACTGGGACCAGGGAAATATATTGCGACATACACATTTATAGCGGTCTAATGTAAAAAATAATAGGACAGAAATTGATCAAACCATGGCCTACCATGTTGCCACATTTGTTATACCGTTGCATATCGTATAGGTTTTGCTGCAATAGGCTACTGGGTGAATATGGTACAGAGAACATGCATAACACACCGCGAACACACCGCCACAACATTGTTCGAGCATTTCACACACATTGAAAACGAGATCCTGCAAATCAAGTGGCATGGCATTCAGATAATGGATGAGTTAAATTTGAATAAAATCAATAACTACACAGCTTGTCCTTTCTCCATGTTTAAAATGTACACTGCAGATTACTTGGTAAGGCAGTACATTTTTAAGGGTGATATCGTGGCTGGAGTTCTTATGATGATACATATGGTGCAGATCATCATATGTAAAGCCCTCTGTATTCAACAGCAATGTTACATGGTTATTTATTTCAGTCTTTTCTATTTATCACATCCAATATCAGCTGCAGTTTGGCTGTACTGTAGCCATGGTCATTAACTACACTAACTGTTTTAGTTAAGTTGGTCTAATTGGGTTAATTAAACTTGCTTGTTTGCAAAGGAGGCCTAGAGGTCTTCTCACCATCAAGAAAACATCCCAACTTGAATATATACAAGGCAGAATCAACTTTTGGGCCAAACTAATAATTTGAAGAAAAAAAATTATATTTGATATCTATAATGAGTGAAATCCAGATGGCTGTTGCTTCCTCGACCCTCGCCTGAATTTCACAGTAATGTCCATTATCGATATAACCCTTAAAGGGTGAAAGAAGTGTTTCATCTGTTCATGAAAACTCAACCTGCTATTTTTTTTAATGGGAAGAGTACTTTAAAGAGTAATGAAATGCCCAGCCACCACCCGTTACTCAACAAAAAAATGACTCATCTACACAAACTGGAAGGTTTGTGGTCCGTGAAATACACAATTTCTATCTACATACAGAAAATATTTGCTCTCGCCCAATTGGTCCTGTGCGTCCTGAAGATGTACCAATTTGAGGTACCAATTCTAGGTAATGTTAGCTTTATATAGAACCGGTAGTATTTTGACTTGGTATTCAATACAGTCAGGTCTACGTCTTTTCTGCTCTATGTACATCTGCCTAGCAAGTACACCGACTAATCATGAATTTGAAATTGGTTGTTCTCCTCAGATGGTCCTCTATCAGGGTATAATAAAATCTCATTGTTGTTTTATAAAGTGTCTGTTTTTAAGGTTTAATGAGGTCGGGGCTCTTCGGCTCTTCCCGAGAGCAGCTCCTCGGCTCTATGGCTCAACACCTAGTTGATCTAGTAGAGAGTGGAACAGTAATAATGACGTGTAGACTTTTTTTATTACATATTTGTTATGTAATAAAAACTTTTATTTTATTACACATCAATATTACTACAATAAAACAAACAAATGTATTCATTTCATTAGCGAAAAATATTTTTCCGCTGTTCTTCCTGCCGGAGTCGGAATTTATCAGCTTGTTTAGGCTGTGACAGCATCACATGTTTGTTGATTGATCTGGTTGGCTCAAAGGGTTGTCTGTCAATGGATGGATTTTTTTTTAAATCAGGTCACAGGCCCACAAAGGTGGGCAACAACTGTGCTAGAGACTGGATCACAAGGAAGATGAGTGCCACTAGAATTTCTATGCATGTGTTGGGATACTATAGTCTGTTTTCTGTGTCGCAGTGGTCATTTGGGTCAATTCTTAACATTTATTGGCTTGAATTCTTAACTTGCTATCAGCCTAATCTAATGGTATAGGGGTACACACTTCTGATCAGAAGTGAAATCCTTGTTAGCCAGTATCCCGACCCAGAAGATGTTTTCAAATGTGTCTGTTTAGGTTCAATTGGAATTTGTTTGTCTGCTCATCTAATCCTTTATTTATATATTCCCTTCT
>OMKP01021369.1:0-10888 GCA_900302375.1 Bathygadus melanobranchus
CTACCACGGGGGGTCTACTTGGGACCTCGCCGGGCGGGGGCGGGGGGCTCCTGGGCCTGGGGTCCAGCCAGCTGATGGGACAGACCGGCTCATCCCTGGGGAGTTTGGCCCCTGGGGGTGGGGTGGGGGTGATCGGCAGCGGAGGAGGAGGAGCTGTAGGAAGCGCGGTGGGAGGAGTCACCGGGAGCTCTCTACTCTCCACCCGACCGCCCAGCCGGCAGAAACAGAACGGAGGCACAAGTACTTTACAATACTTTACACTACATGTACTCAACAATACTTTACAATACATGTACTTTACAATACATGTACTCTACAATACTTTACACTACATGTACTTTACAATACTTTACACTACTTTACAATACTTTACACTACATGTACTCTACAATACTTTACAATACATGTACTTTACACTACATGTACTCTACAATACTTTACACTACATGAACTCTACAATACTTTACGCTACATGTACTCTACAATACATGACACTAGTTTTAATACATTACAACATAGATTTTATAACAAGTCCCTCACTCCCCAGGTTACAGTGCTGTGGTGTCAGACAGCACGCCAGACTCTGTCCTCACCAGTGCCAGCCAATCACAAAGCAGCCAGCCTTCCTGTTTGACCTCCACAGCCAATCAGATGTGAGCATATATTATTGCAGTGATATATTGATTGGTAATCGTACCAATCAACATTATGTATTTTATTGTCTGTGATCTAACAAAACAACTTTTCAAACGGGTCCACTGCCTTACACACACATAGAAAAATCCTCTGCTCGCCTCCTTTCCTTACCTCTTCCTCCTCTCGTCTCCTTCCCTTCTCCCCCTCTCATTTGTCTTCTTCTGCTTCTCCCCCTCTTTCGTATCCTTCTTCTCCTCCCCTCCTCTTCCCTGTCCTCTCCTCCCCCACTCCCCTTCCTCTCTCTTCACCTCCTCCTCTCCTCTCCTGTGTCTCCCCCTCCTCCTCCTCAGTAAGGAGAGTGTCCCCAACCTGCTGGGCTCCCTCACCCTGGCCTCCTGCTCCGCATCTCCTCTCTGCTACACGGAGGCGCAGACGTCGGGCAGCAGCCCGCTCCTCAACGGACCCCTGTCCTACTCCCAGGCCTCTGACATCATCAAGGTGAGAAGAAAAACACAACCACGTAGATGACCCCTGGTTAATTAACCAGGGGTCGTCTACCAGGGGTCATCTACCAGGGGTCGTCTACCAGGGGTCGTCTACCAGGGGTCGTCTACCAGGGGTCGTCTACCAGGGGTTATCTACCAGGGGTCGTCTACCAGGGGTCGTCTACCAGGGGTCGTCTACCAGGGGTTATCGTTTCCCCTCTTGATATATTGTTCATACAGTATTCCTATTCCTCTTCGATTCCCCTTCAAAACACGCTAGTGATAAAACGTACAGTGTGTATATTTGAGAAGACATCCGATGATCCACCAGGTCCCCTGCTGTGGCTCACAGTTTGTAAGACGAGGCATCATGAACACACGTGCATGTGAAAAAAACACATGTCATGTCTTTGATCGGGGAATTCCATTTTTACTAATGTTGACAAAATATAGTTTTGGGGGAAAAGTGATGAGAGGATTAGGCATTGGATGGGCTTCATGAGTAAGACGCAGAAGGCGTTACCCATCATGCATTGTGGTGTGTGCTGCAGCCGCAGGAGTCCCTGAGCAGTCTGAAGACCATGGCCCAACAAGCAGCACTCAGCTCTGGGATAGAGACAGACATGTCCTCCATACACCTCAATACTGGTAAATAATATATACAACACACACACACACACACACACACACACACACACACACACACACACACACATACCAGGGTTTCCCACAAAAATGGAGGGGGAAGTGCTTCTGATAAAGAGGGAGGCAGTAGTATAGGACTACTCTAACATCTGAATAGTGGACTGTACCCTAACATCTGAATAGTGGACTGTACCCTAACATCTGAATAGTGGACTGTACCCTAACATCTGAATAGTGGACTGTACCCTAACATCTGAATAGTGGACTGTACCCTAACGTCTGAATGGTGGACTGTACCCTAACGTCTGAATAGTGGACTGTACCCTAACGTCTGAATAGTGGACTGTACCCTAACGTCTGAATAGTGGACTGTACCCTAACGTCTGAATAGTGGACTGTACCCTAACGTCTGAATAGTGGACTGTACACTAACGTCTGAATAGTGGACTGTACCCTAACATCTGAATAGTGGACTGTACCCTAACGTCTGAATAGTGGACTGTGTTGGCTCAGCTGTATGTGATTGACAGGCAAGATAGATTCCCCAGAAACAATCAGACATGCCCTGATTGGTCAGAAGTTAAGTGGGAGCGGCCTTAAAGTGAACAACAAACAGATTCTCACCTTTAACAAATGACACTCAAATGGTTTGAGTAGATCCAGGGCTCAACACTAACTTTTACTAGTGGTTGCCTTGGTTACCATTTTTATCTTGTGTCCAGGTGTATGTCAATGTACATGCTTTGCAGTCTAATTTTCTGTCCAGCTCAAAGATGCTAGGATACTTCACAATTGTCTTGGTTGATTTCTGTTCAGAAAATTTTCTGTTCACAGCACTGCTTGGCTTCTACAAGTTATAACATACCAATTATCATAACATACCACTGGTGTTGGTGATCATTATAATATGATAATATAAAACTATAAACTCCTCCAGACATCTTCCCCAGCACTTCGGGCCCTTCAGGCCCTCCGTCGGGGCCCCAGACGTCCCTGTCGGAGGTGAGCATCGCCCCGTCGTTGGGAGTGTGTCCCCTGGGGCCCGTGCCCCTCTCAAAAGAGCAACTGTACCAGCAGGCCATGGAGGAGGCTGCCTGGACACACATGCCCCACCCCTCCGACTCAGAGAGGATCAGGTAGTGTGTGTGTGTGTGTTTTGCAGGTCTGAAGCTGCTAGCTTAGCCTAGCCTAACCTCCTGGTGGTTCTTACAGGCAGCACCTGATTAGGAACCCCTCCTGCTAGGCTAACAGTGTTGTTGTGTTTAGCTTAATGCTAGTCTAACCGGGTCTCAAGACACTAGCTTAGCGTTAGGCTAACCTCCTGGTAGTTGTTACAGGTCTAAAGCCACTAGCTTAGTGCTAGGCTAATCTCCTGGTTGTTGTTGCAGGTCTAAAGCCACTAGCTTAGCGCTAGGCTAACCTCCTGGTTGTTGTTACAGGCAGTACCTGATGAGGAACCCCTGCCCCACGCTACCCTTCCACCACCAGGTGCCGCCACCTCACTCTGACTCAGTAGAGTTCTACCAACGCCTCTCCACAGAGACGCTCTTCTTCATCTTCTACTACCTGGAGGTAGGCACGTTCACTCTTCATGCACACTCTACCACAGCCTCAGCAGGAGCTCTCATAACCTGGGCAGTACAATGTGGTCGAGGGGAAGGTGTGATGTCCCCACACACACACACACACTGTGTAAAGTTCTGTGATTATTAACATGCGTGTGATCTCACAAGAACAAGTCACATGTCCTGTAGAACAATGAGATCCGTCACAGTGTTGTTCTGACGGTTCCTGACACCTCCCATTATGTACCTCTTTATCCTCCTCTCTCATCTCTTCTCCTCTTCTTGCTCATGCTTCGTCTCTCATCTGGTCTGCTCACATCTTTTCCCCCAACGTACATCTCTCCGGTTCTCCTCCTCCATCTCTTCCCCTTCTAGGGAACGAAGGCTCAGTATTTGGCAGCGAAGGCCTTGAAGAAACAGTCGTGGCGGTTCCACACCAAGTACATGATGTGGTTCCAGCGACACGAGGAACCAAAGACCATCACGGACGAGTTTGAGCAGGTAGGTTCCCTCAACAAGGTTCCTACCCCTGGTTAGCTGTCCCATCATGCAGGAGGGCACCCAGTACTTTTGGCTAGCTTCTGTCAGTTTAAAGTAAACACCATTAAAATAACACTTGAAACTCCTCAGTTTACTAATCCTGAATAATCCTCCCAAACCCAAACACACTTGTCACTGACCAGCACACCCAGCCAATAGTGGAAGGGTTTTATTCAATCAATATTATCAACCATCATTATCATAAAAAATATGTAATAAACAAATATGTATTTGAATTTAGTATTATTATTTAGTGTTTAGGACCTATTGACCATCTGTGTGAGAAGTTTATAATTCCAGTTATTACCCAAATTTGTATTCATTTTCAATAACATACAATCATAAAATCAGTTAAAAAGCACAACAGCAGAATTCTGATGAAGTGGAAAAAATATAAGCCATACTTTCAGTATTGAAATCATCTGCTAGCACCATACTGTATCTTGTGAGAAGACATGTATCTTCTCACAAGAAGATACATGTCCTGTAGAACAATGAGATCCATACCAGTGTTGTTCTGACGGTTCCTGACACCTCCCATTATGTACCTCTTTCTCCTCCTCTCTCATCTTCGCTCATGCTTCGTCTCTTGCTCTTGGAATTTTACTGCCACCAGTGGCAGTGAAAACAAACTAAAGAAACAAAACCATGATAAAGGAAAAAACCCTTCCCTGAGAAGTCCCACAGGAGAAACAGAAATCCATTCAGTTCAGAAGGTCTTTAAGATCCTCCACCGCTGAGGTCCAGAGCCTGAGGGTTCCCTCCTTTGCCCGGTACCTCCTCGGATGCACACCCTAGAAAGCTTGAGATGGACTACGTCAAGAAACGTTAGAAGAGTTGGTTAGTTAGTTGAGATTGTGTGGTGACAAGGGAACATGTATTCTCTCTAATACATAACCATAGGCCAGCCCTCTTTGTGATTCTATCGATTTTTAACTTCATGGTATTAGAACTCGTAACCATGGTGATGGTGATGGTAACCATGGTGAGGATTTGTTAGCGGTCAGTCCATCTGCAGTTAACATTTACATTTAGGGCATTTGGCAGATGCTTTTATCCAAAGCGACTTACAATGAATACATTTGTCTAAAGAGTGAAACAACAATATATCTCTGAAGGTACAATGAGAATAGAACAAGTTTCAAGCATTCCTGGTTGCCAGGTCAATAGAACAAGTTAAGTTACAAGCTTATAATTGCTAGGTTGGCTCCTTACTGTACAACAGCAGGTAGCCAGGATAAGATGCTACACAAGCTAAGTACTATTGTTAGTATTGTTAGTATGTCCCGGCTAAGTGCCAGGACATACTAAGATGCTACAAAGTGCCAGGGCATACAAACATGGAAGTGCTAGGGATCCAGGAGGGGTGGGATTCAAGCAGTGATCGGGTAGGTGGGAGAGGTTTAGGGAGGAGAGGTGGGCAGGAGGTGAAGCTGTTCAGAGTCCAGGTGAACTCTGAACAGGTGGGTCTTGAACATTAACGTACGTCCCATCTGTTTGCCTCCACAGGGAACCTACATCTACTTTGACTATGAGAAGTGGGGTCAGAGGAAAAAAGAAGGGTTCACGTTTGAGTACCGGTACCTGGAGGACCGAGACCTTCAGTGAGCTGTGGAACCACCACCCCCACCCCCAGTAGGGGGCGCCAGAGAGGGGAACAGAAGAACACAAGAGGAACTTACTGTTGACATTCCTGGATGGAGCCCCCCTCCCCTCCACGAGGGTGGGCTTCTCAACAGACTTTGAAGTAGCAACGTGGGATCATGTGCTCAACAACCCCCCCCTCCTTCTTTTGTTGTTGTTCTTTAGACCCCACCCCAAAAACTCTACGACACATCATTCTCCTCCTCCATCACCCTCCATCCACATCTCCTCCTCCATGGGAGTTTGTTCTGCCCTCCTAACTTGTTCTGGATCACTTGCCGAGTTTCACCCCCTTAAGAACCAAAGATGATTGGTCACCATGCGATGTACACCCGCCCCTTTGCTTAACTGGCAGTGTGGCAGTCCAATGGTTAGGACGTTAATAATTCCTGCACCAGCTCCTCACCTTAACCCCGTGAATCGGAGTCATTCCAGCAGGTGTTCGGCCAAACCCAACTTCTGCTTCCAGATATCGCTAGGGGGTCTCCTACCACCTGTAGATTCACCTGGATCCGAAGAACGTTTCTAAATGTACACGGCTGAGTGTGGACCCCCAGAAGAGGCCTTGTTAACCAGGCCTTGTTAACGAGGCCTGGTTAACGAGGCCTGATTAACGCCTCTTTCTCCACCGGGGGCCCACCAGCTCACCTGCAGATGGTGCCTTTACGTTCACCTGCACAGGTCACCAATAAGCCCCTCCCCCGGTGCTACCTTCCAGAGCAAAGCGGTGTCCAATCAGAACACTGTGTCTTGCTCTCTGGAATAAACCAGCCAATAGGGTGGGGTCTTTATTGTCCCTGCACTGATTTTTACTGCTGTTACTCAAAGGGCATTACAAGGCCTCAACACCCATTGGCCTTAGCAACTGTCACTTAAGCCAGCCCTGAGGAACCCAGCCAATGAGACTGCCTCATATGTGTGCGGTTGTCCCACCCTGAGTCTCACTGTCCAGCTGTTCTGGAGGCCAGGGGTTAGCAGCATTAAACCTGCTAACACCCACCATCCAGCACTCCCTTAATCAGGCCCATTCCAGACTTCAGGGTTAACATGTTGATCCATCCAAGGTGGCTTGTAGGGATGTGGCTTTAGGCTGGCTGCTTGCAGGTGAATATTTGATCAAGCTATTTAACCCCAACCTGAACACCCAAGAGGGGACATCTTCCCATTATTAGAAGGAATGATGAAACATGAATGGAAGCATTGTAGTAATGGGGTTTTCTTTGAAATGTGGGGACGTCCTGACCTCACTGAGATCTGTGTTGGACTCCAAGAGTCCATGAGGTCATGCCATGTCTTTTTTAAAATAAAACCATCACAAGTCAAAACTCCAATCGTCGCTAAAGCTTCTGTGACTGGATAGGATCAAGATAGGTCCCGCCCCCTCGCCGTTCTCTGCATTTCCTGTCCAATGTCATGACTGCTAGTGTGGCTGCCCGTATATATATACACCAAACACACACTACACTGCCCAGTACCAACAAAGACACACATCTAACTACACACACTTGCCACTCCCTTTTGAACACATGAATCATTATTAAAACAAGATCATGGTTTATTTTCGCTACTATTCTGTTCTGGAAACTCCTTCTATCTACTCTTTCTCCCTGTCTTTCTCCCTGTCCACTCCTCCATGTTACCAGGTAGATGTTTCCTTCGTTCTCAGGAAGTGGTTCAAATAAGGAGGAAATGTACCAGCAGCTGCCGTCACTACAGCACAACCCCCCCCCCACCCCTAGGATCATTTTCCATCTAAATTAGCTTCTGTTGTTCCTGACCCAGCTAACTAGCTTTGCAACGGCCTTTTCATTTCATCTGTCTTTTTTAAATGATTATTATCCTCCATTGTTTGGAGCAAAACCTGGAAGAGAGACCATCTTTGACTAAGTTTCTCCCGCGATCGGGCAGATTTTAAAGAGGAGGCGCCTTGTGCCCTCTCTCTTCAGGTTTGTAAACGGGTTGTTTTACAGACAAATACAGCGATTCACTCGACCGACGGTCCGGCTTTTAATGTTTCATTTAGCACATTTGGCGAGCAAAATCAAAGAAAGGTCAAGGGCCGAGAGCCAACTTTGTGAACTTGTCGGGGCCCTCGACGTGACGTATAGACTCGTTTTTCAACCTCTCCTTTTTGTTTTTCTTTGTTTGTTCGTTGTCGTCATGACAGCATGGAAAAATGACACTTGTAAAGTGTCCGAGGAGGAAAACACAAAGTAAATAATGACATAAAATGAATAAAGGATTGTAAAATATTATTAAAAGAATTACTTTTCAGAAGACCTGGCTTTCTGTCTTGTTTCACGGTTCTGCGTTGGGGTTCTTTTGCATGATTCATGGTCATGTTCTTATGCTTTTTGGTGTTTTTTGACAGCGGTGACACAGCTAAGGGAACCGAAGGTAAAAACTCCCCGCATCAGATCAAACATTGATGTATCCTGCTGTAGTCCCCTAACTGTACGTCTCTAACATGAATATTACATAGAGCCCTGGTGCCAAATGACTGCTACAGCTTTTACAATATTTTTTAATGTGCTGCACTTTTGCGTTGTTGGAACAAAGCTTTTAGGGTTGCGCTGCGTGCAGGACGTCACGCTTCCAGGGTGTATGAGCCACTTGGTCTCCTAGACGAAGCGTTCTTCATGACTCCACGGCCACTTTTCATTGTGTTCAGCACGGTGGTCGGCCATGTTTAGTGCTTTTAACGCGCTCCAAGGTTTAGCATGCTAAGCTTATTGATTTATTGATGCTGTAACACGCAAAGAGACTAAGGCTAAGGGTGTTCATATTTTAGTCAATAGTATATGTATGTATATAAAACCATGAAGATACACACACACTTTGTCTCTCCATGAAGAAGGTTTCTCTCTATTAAAAAAAAAATCACCAATTCACCGTTGGTCAGCGTGTTTGACTCCAACCTGAAAGGTTCTGGGTTCAAACCCAAATGTCTGCAGTCTAACCTGAACCTGTCCTAACCTTAACCTGTCCTAACCTTAACCTGTCCTGACCTGTACCTGTCCTAGAGCAGTGCCCTGATGACATGGTATCTTCACGTTGGACAAAAGCTTCCGATATGTGACTACATAGCAAACCAGTGGAACTTGGACGTGGGTGTGTGTGTTGGCCCCAGGACTCTGACTCATTCCTGTGTGTTGACAGAGATGCCAACTCTGCCCCTCCCCCATGGTCCTGCAAGAGAAGGGGGAGGAAGGTCTCTCTCTCTCTCTCTCTCTCGGATGTGTTATGTTTGAGATGACACACAGGTGTGTGTTTAAACAGAAATCGTCAATCCTTTGTTATATTAAGTACTACTGTACTCATACACACTGGTATTTGTGTACTAATAGCTATTCAGTGTGATGTAATGCTAGATGTCATCACTGCAGATAGGGTCAGCTGTGAATGAAACTCAGCCTCAAACACTGTGTGTGTGTGTTTGTGGGTGTGATAGTAGAAAAGTGGGTACTGAACAGAACAGTACTTTATTCTACTTTACTCTGTTCTGCTCTACTCTGTTCTACTTTACTCTGTTCTGCTTTACTCTGTTCTACTTTACTGTGTTCTACTCTACTGTTCTACTCTACTCTGTTCTACTTTACTCTGTTATACTTTACTGTGTTCTACTCTACTGTTCTACTCTGTTCTACTTTACTGTGTTCTGCTTTACTCTGTTCTGCTCTACTTTACTGTGTTCTACTCTACTGTTCTACTCTACTATGTTCTACTTTACTCTGTTCTACTCTACTCTTTTCTACTTTACCGTGTTCTCTACTGTTCTGGTCTACTCTGTTCTACTTTACTCTGTTCTACTCTACTGTTCTACTCTACTCTGTTCTACTTTACTGTGTTCTACTCTACTGTTCTACTCTACTCTTTTCTACTTTACTCTAAAGGTCGTTAGGGTCACCGCTTCAGCAGATAAAGATACATGAGACATGAGAAACATGAAACATGACATGTTAATGACATACATTCATTGACTATTTTAATACGACTAGTGTCATTTCTATGACATGTATATGGCACCATGTTATTATGTAATTATGCTGTGATGTCATGTTATGCCATCATAATGGCATAGGGCGGCAGTATCTCTGGAGGTAGAGCGGTTCTCTGGCAACCAGAAGGTTGCTGGTTCGATCCCTGCCCCCCTAGCTAAGTGTCGAGGTGTCCCTGAGCAAGACACCTAACCCTAACTGCTCCTGACCAGCTGGTTGTTACCTTGCATGGTTGACACCACCGTCAGTGTATGAATGGGTGAATGTAAGGTGATGTAAAGCGCTTTGGATAAAAGAGATATATAAATGCAATCCAATCCATAATGTTATTAATGTTATGACATGTTAACGTGATGTGTTACAGTCTACCATGTCCCCCAACTTCTCCGCTTCCTGCTTGATCACATGACCTCGCCTCTCCAAGGACCACCTGACCTCTGTCTCTTACCACCCACCACCGTTGATCCCTGCGAGGACCCCACGCTGACATCACTTCCTGTCCAGATAGACTCTACCTGATGACATACTGCCAGGGGAGAGCAAGGCATTAACACTGCCAGGGTTACAGGTTCGATTCTCACTAGAGCAAAGCATTAATGCTGCCAGGGTCAGGGGCTCCATTCCCACTGGCATAATTGGTCACATTCTTCAATTAATCATTTTCTTGAAGAAAAATATCAGGATCCATTTGGCTTTCTGAAGACATTTTAAGACACGAGAGTGATGACGATATCTTAATCTAATCTTAAAAGTGCTATGATTTCATATTCATCAGAAGTTATCTCTGTTATGTTTCATTATTATTGAGTATTGATCGAATGTAGATCAAGTCTTATCTTCAAGCAAGTGATGCACAAACTAACGCATCAGGACAAGCCATAGCGTCCTGCTGTAATGAGACCTGCCAGACCTGCTGGGTCGGGATCTGCGGTCCTTCGATTCGGGAGGAGAAGAGAGAGGGAGCCATCGATCACCGCATTGATTGTGAGTTTAGGTAACGCATCGATCTAGCGACACTTACCGTCTCTGGCGATGAAAATCCCTCGCTCAGACGACCGGTTCCTTTCCCCAGCGGGACCTCCCGGTGCGATTCGGCCCGGTTCTAGATCCACGTCGTCTTCCGACCGGTGCGCTCTTCAATCACTTCATGTACGTTTGCACTGCGCTTCTGTAGACTGCTTTAATATTATAGGCTACATAAGGTACTGTAAATACAGAAATAAACAGAAGTTTCTTATTTCCTTTGTATTGCATCGTTATGAGACAGAATTGTGACGTTATACCTTTTGTAATGTGTGTATTATTAGGCCATCGTGGTTGATTATTGGATATGGTTGATACGTGGTTATGTTTAACGGCTGTCATTGAATATTAA
>OMKP01021370.1:7057-18020 GCA_900302375.1 Bathygadus melanobranchus
CCCCCCCGCCCCCCCCCCCCCCCCCCCCCCCCGCTGATTGACAACGGGTGACCTTGGAACGCACTTGAGTCCCACAGGGACTCCGACCCCTCCTGCCTTCTCTGGTGCTACAGCAGCAAGACGAGAAACCTTAGAGCAGTGTCCGTCCTGGCCTGTGTAAGGCATCCTGCCCTGCCCTCCCAGTGCAGTAATTAACCTGGCGCTCACCTCCCTGTCCACCGGCATCCTCACAACAGTCTGGCAGTCAGCCGGCACTTCACACGACAACTTGCACACAGGAACTTGACCCCTCTCTTCTTCTTCTTCTTCTTCTACTTCTCCTTTTCCTCCCGTCATCCTCACAGTTTTCCCCTCCTTCCAAATTGCTGCGGTAGGACCGGCGTAGCTTGCACACAGCCACTGTCGCCGTGCTCTGTAATGGCCGGGTGTTCCAGGTAAAGCCACTTGATAGATCACTGCAGAGGCTGTTAGCAACTGCTCACAAGTGATGTCATATGCATGTAAAAAGGAATTCATGATGTACAAATCAAGTTCTGCACCCTCTCTCTCCGTAGACACGGGCTATTTTTAAAAGGCAAGAAAACAGTAAAGAGTTATTTATTAAGTTTTAGTGGACTTCCAACACCGGTCGAAAAAGTCAACTAAACAGCCAATAAAAGCAAGAGCACTTGGTTGGCCTGTGTAATGACAGAGGCACGCCTTAAATCAGACCTGAACGCCTTAAATCAGACCTGAACAGCTTCTGCCAGGTTCACAACACGGCCAGTCTGCAAACTCCACACGGAGAACGGGGTTTGTATCGGAGAACCGGTCCCGGCACCTTTTTTCCCATTGATTATTTCTCCTCACAAGCCGAAGGAAAAGGCTGTTTCTGATTAGCACTGCTGTGGACCGACTGTGAGAGCATGGCTTTGTGGAAAAAGTCCCATTGAGTTGGTCAGAAAGAGGGATTTGAACGTTACATGGCATTATTATCAGTGCCTTCCTGCGTCTAAAAAGGTCATACTAGTGATTGAACACAACAACAATAGCGTTAAACTTCTTAGCCGAGTAATTATGTCATTTGCTTCAAATATGTTTTATTGGCAGCATAGAGGAGAAATGATGGAATGCAACAAGGTTTAAAACTCCAAGAGGCTGTATTCTTCATAAAATGAACTTATTTTGTAATTCTGGAGAGAATAAGTTAAGAGTATTAAACCCACCAGGGCATATAGTTAACCAAAATATTCCCCAAACACCTGGAAAGACCAATTGGCCCATATGTGTTATTTGCGATGTACAGACTGACACATTTTAAATCCTCTCCTTAAATAGAAGCTCTGGCGAAAGCATGTCTCTGGAGAGAAGATTGTCACTCAAAAGCTTGAAAAAATACAGACTTTCCTGAAATATCGCTAACTTTTTGTTAGGGTTGGGGCAAGAAAAGTCATTCTTGGAAGTGTTGCCACAATAGAAGACTTTGTCTGTCAAGTATTTACAGTGACAGCTGTAAGCTGTGAAAAGTGTGTCAAATGAGATGTATCTTGCGGTGTGGGTATTAATGTTCTCAGTGAAATCCCAGAAATCTATTTTGCACTTCATCCACTGAGCAAACGGACTAATTGAAAAGCTAGCACTACTACTCGCGCCAATGGAATCTTCTAGTTTATTTTTGCATGTCTCAGTTTCTCAAAACACCACGGGTTCTTCTAAGTACTCTTTTGAAAGGCCACAATGCATTGTTTCGGGATAAATGCTGTTTTTAAAGTGGAAGGTAATGAATAGCACTTAGAAAAAAAACTGAAAAGCTCTCATATCGGGTTTTCGATCCAAACTATTTTCAAGGGACAATGGGGTCGGTGGAATCACAAAGCCAAAAGGGAGATGGAGACGGACAGATTTGATTAATGATCTTGTAATCTTTCCCACTTGTGATATTTTCATGGCACATATCAAGCCTGTTTAAGTGTATTTATCTTCCAACAGGCGGAGTGAAGTGGTGAAACCCAACTCGGGTCCCACCCAGCAAGCGGCTCTTTGTTGGGACGCGACACAGGCCAGGGGAGTGGATAGGTAGCGAAGTGCACCAGGTGTTGGATAATTGCCTCCATTTCACACGATGATATCACTCTGGCACTGTGTAACACTGGAGATCTGTTATCAAGTGCTAGAGAACCACAGGCACCTGTGTAGCAAGTAAGCGGAGACTTCCATTGTTGGTTCATGAAAGAAATGCATGAAAATGCCTCGCTCCTGAAGGTCAGGACATCTTAACTAACACTTTCTCCTTACTTGTGGTCCAAAACAACTTGCTAACTTCCCCCTCGTTTAGGTGCTGCCCAAGTAGAGTGGCTAAATAGACATTTGAAAAGCTAACGTTGTTGTCTTTTGTAACTGATTGTTAGTCCCTGACCCTAAACTTTCTTGTTCCATTGCCCATCACTAATATTCATCTCAATATCAATTCATAGTTAATCATGGTAAACATTTACATGTTCTATGTTTTATTTTTATGATCTTTGCACATTATGTTATACATACCACCACCAAACCATTTGTGCAATTTAATTTGTTTCCTCTCATTAACGTGAACTTTACTCTCCTTGGACTTTCCAGGGTTTTCTTTTCTTCAGTGTGTGCTATACATTACTAGTCATAGGAGTCGATGAAGAAACAGCATTCATCCGTGCCATCGAACTGGAGGGAGGACTTAGGTTTGTGTCCCCGGGCCTCTTTTGAGAGGCTGTGCTTATACTGGCAGGCCTCCTCCTCGCCAGACCAACAGACTATAAATATGACCCTTCTGATTGCCCACATCCTCGCCCCTTAAAATACATCACCGCCTGCTTTTCAGCAGGCCCCAGCTGAAACCTGGTACCTCTCTGGACGTGCTTCCACATCCTTCCGACATATCTTCCCATTTACAGTTGAAAATGCACCTCCACACAAGAAACCCACCTGAACACATCCAACAAACGGCCATCGTCTTCGACAGCTTTGGGAGCTGGAAGCTAGTTGTGCTTATGCGATTCCCTTGCACTCTGGTTGTCACTCTACTTCCTGATCTGGGGCCTTGTGCAGGGTCTACTGTAATGGAGAATGGGAGACAGTCAGTGGGGACCGAAGCAGGACAGGGTCAGCAGGACTGACTCAGTTCTCCCCTCTACCCTCCCTGGGCACTGTGGTGTCTGGCACGCCACACAGGTGGAAAACAGAAGAGGCTGAGTGTGTAATCTTAAGGGTGTTGGCCATGGGTTGTACATACACACTAATATACAGAGACACATGGAGGAGGAAACACACACACAGAGGGCTCTTACTGACTGCTGTGTTGTGTGTGGTTTTATCACCCATTCCTTACCGATGAGAAACACAGGAAAGGAGGAAGAATAGAAGAGGAATTGAAAAAAAAATAAAGGAAATAAAATGTACAAATATAGAGAGTGGTGACAGTTAACTTTGGTGGACAAAAGTGTAGAGGAAATTGGATTGAAAGGAAGGAACCGTTTTATTCGCCAGTAAGCAATTTATTGTCATTCAATTCAACGTGTCAGTACATCAATTTTGTCCAATCGTGTGTTTTTTATGTGCATGCAGTGTGTGTACCCAACGGTTGACTTAGTAAACATGGCAGCATCCCATTCCCCTGGCCACTATTGAGTAAACAGGCACAAACACACTCAACATGAATCCGAAGCACCAACCATTCACGGACTCGTCCTTTTCCGAGACATTATCCCTTTTAATAATATTCTCACCTTGTATCTTCAGTTGTGAGTCTTTAAGATGGAAACGGGCTGCAGTTGTTTTCTTTGTGAAAACACCTGTCTAAACAGCAGCAAAGCCAAGGGCAAGCTTTGCCTGTCAGCGTCTGTGACAGCTCCCGAACAAAAACGATCCCAAAGACGTCCACTGAAGCGAAACAATGCATGTGTGTTGGAATGACTCCAGCTGTGTTGTCTCTCTCTCTCTCACCGTTAAAGGAAACTCTTCGGTAACAGAAGCCTTGACAGCCAGACGAAGACTTTAAACAACAGCTCTGTTAAAGGTAAAACATATTTTAGATATTCCTTGAAAGAGTATCTCCGTTTGTGTGCATGTGGTGTAGTAGGAAACCGTAGACCCGCTTAGAAGTTTCGTGAGTGCAACACAAGCTTGAGCCATCCAAATGATTCATTAATACAGCTTACAACCATTTATAAAAAAAAAATTGTATCATCTGTCCGGAGTGGGCTTAGGGCTGGTCTCAGTGAAGATTTAGGGAACAAAAGCCAGGTGCCTCATTAGCTTGCGGAGACTTAGCTTAGCTTCTATAGAGGTGGGATCTCAGGTGCACTGGTCAAGTTTCAGCTCTTATGCTTGGATTTCAACACAGGGATCCTTAATCTGCTGATGTCCTCATAGGTTATAGCCCCGATTCCATCACTCCCCGCTCATCGTGAAAAAGCTCCGGGGCCTACCTTCATTGGTTTGCATTATAAAGCCGGGAGGGAAAAATACCCATGAAATTCAGGCCTGTGCACATTGTACTGAATGCTCGGGACAACGACACGCTGAACAAAGGGTGAGTGATGGGAGCGTCTGCACACGTTCAAATATCTGTGTTTTTTGTTTGTTAAAACAACACCGCTCTGAACTGAAAGCGTACACACTCTACCGATCGTAATGGCCGAGCCAATTCTTTAATAAACTGTTCAGACCTTCCGATGCCAGAGTCACTTTAACACATCTTACACGTTGTGTTTTACTCCATAGGTGATTTTATTCACAAAGATCAGCATGTGGAATGAAATGCAATTCAACAACCCAATTTAAACTGTACATTGGTGATTTTTCTTTTCCATCTCTTCACGTTTAGTTCACATGATTGAGTTTGAAAAGGCGCGGGCCCCTGTGAAGAAGTGGTAACGAGAGAGGCATTCAGCTTCTCAATGAAAGAGAGAGGGAGAGAAAGAGAGAGAGACCTGTCACAGAACAACGCTGACATAACTGGTACTGTACAAATATGCTATTACAACATCCAACATAAGGCAGACACCATTAAATGTATCATGAAGTAGACTTTCTTTTATATATTTTACAGTACAGTATCTATATCTATCTATATCCATTAGCATTGCTCAAAAATATATATTTATATATATTCTTTGACAAAGTTAGATCAATGTAAGAGGTTTATAATTTCTCTTTGAAATGTACCACAGTACAGGATATGCTCAAAGAGCATATGAAGTCATAGAATCAATGCAAACTCCTCTGTTCTATGACAGTTCCAATAAGGCTACGTCATCAATAAGATCCTTTAATCTTTTAGCTGCTCAACTGAGTCACTATGCCTTTAATCAGCAAAACACAAATATATCTGTTGACAGAACAGAACACTATGAATATAAATGATGTGAATATCTTAATGATTATTTTAGGATGATCACTGACTTAAGACGTTGTATGTCAATCTGAAGAACAATAAATGCATGTGAATGTGGTTTTTCAAATAAAGCGAGGATTCCTTTTTTTTGTCATCTAAAAGTCACATGATTAACACTTCTCTATTACATGAACACAAACATCACAGCACTGCTAACGCAAGCCGCAATTGGCAAATAGAAAAAAACAAATACGTTTGGTCTACTTTCATTCATAACACGTATGTGTCTTCCTTCGAGTATAGAAGCACCATAGACGTAGAAACCACTGGTTTGACGTACAAGCACATGTGCACACTCGTCCTTGAACACAGCTTGTAGATTTAGACACAAGCCCCTCTCAGATAGCTCGACCTTAATCTCAGATCCAGCAGTCCTACTAAGTTATAGCAGAACTTCTGGGGGGAGATGGCACAGAGCCTGGGCCGGAAACCAGGAACTGCAAGGGACAGCTTTACAACTTTGTGGAGTGTGTGTGGTTGGTGGCTGGTTTAAGCAGCCTCACCTGGCCCGAGTCAGGCTGATTAGTCTGGGGCTGGGTGAGGCTGCACACCTGTGGTGTATTGACTGATCAAGGCACACAGATTAAACCAGCCATCACCACACACACACACACTCAGGAGAGTGCTAGCATGCTAGCATGTTCCACCTGCTCTGTCCATTCAACTACAAACTGAAATAAACCAGATTATTCAACATCCACCTGTGTCCTGTGCTGGAGAAGCCCCTGAAAAGCAACTTAGGTGGCATGTAGCACCAGCTACTGCTACAAGCTTGTTTCCTGCTTCATTACTGAGATATTCTACCAAACTAAATTCATTCACACTAGTGGAGGAAGGTTTCAGAAGGGGATTTTAACGTGTATTCCTACAGTCGACATGGTGTTGATTTGAAACTACTTTTTACAGTTTGCTACTGGCTTTAGACTTACAGAGTCTCTGCCTCAAATGAAGCGAAAGGAAGTAACGCCTGTCTGCTACCAGACTATTAATCTAAACAGATATATAAACAGATATTAATCTAAAAGATATTTAGATATTAATTGAAAGTCTGGGACTAGCCCGACCTGAACATCCCAATTGGAGGCAATAGCCTAGTGTTAGCAGGTAGCATACACTGTAGTGTTTACACACGCCAAAGAGCTGAACACACAACACGTATGAAGGAACAACGCATGTTTATCGAACATGACAAAAGCACAGTGAAAGCTCTCGTCTTTCGGCAGTGAGAAACCAGCTTCTCTCCGCCGCAAGATACAATCAAACGGTCGCGCAACCAAACGCAAGGTGGAATGATTGAAGTTTGTTTGACAATGGAACCGGCTCCATGGTGGGATGTTATTGGTCGTGATGAAAGAAAAAACAACTAAACACATTGTGACTTTAAACTGGAGAACACAGAGGACTCATTTAGTTAAGTAATAATTAAAAAAATGATAAAAACAACTAAACACATTGTGACTTTAAACTGGAGAACACAGAGGACTCATTTACTTAAGTAATAATTAAAAAAATGATAAAAACAACTAAACACATTGTGACTTTAAACTGGAGAACACAGAGGACTCATTTACTTAAAAAAAAGAAAAGCTGCTAGATTTCATACATATAGACCTCGGACTCAGGTGTTTCTTCTCATTTAGACGAATAACACAGTAAGGTCAACTTAGTAGGAGCCTATTTGGTCCACTCCTTCCCAAAATAAAGAATACTGACTTCAACATCGAATCGTTTTTAGCAGACAGCTTTGCGTGTGTCTGTGAATGAGTGTCTGTGTGTGTTTGTGTGTGTTTGTGTGTTTGTGTGTGTGTGTGTGTGTGTGGGGGTGAGTGGGTTAGGGTGAGGGTATGGAACGGGGGCAGACTGTGACCCAGGGTGGGCTGGAGTCACTGGACCACGCACATGGAGCTTCGCTGAGGGTTGACGGCCCGGGCCACGGGATCCTGACTGTAGTTCACAATGTCTGCCTTCACCACACGCTGCGAGCAAACACATGAAGCAAACTATTAGAGAGAAGAGGCGGAGTGGGGAATTCATCTACAAAGGGCCTCGTCATGGCCTTAAGGAGCCCGAGCTAACCGATTTCTAGAGGAACCATCAGTTTCAAATCATTGATTAGTATTATATTGTTATTTTTTGCGTTCCATGTAATCTGCGGTAACGCACCCCTCTGTCTGGGCGCCAGCACTCTGGGTCAGCCAGAGGGTAGTTGGAGGTCAAACCTCTACTTCTCCTACCATCACAAGGGCCACAAGCCGTTGGTGGTTTACAGACAACAAACATGGAACTGAGATGGACCAAGAAGGTTAAATATTAACTGATCAAATGTGTGCCTTTCATACCAAAAAACTACAGGATTGAATGTATAAAATAGTGGGCAGGATAGTCAGATGTTTGACTCCCAGCTGAGGTCCTGGGTTCAAATCCCAATACCCCTAAACATGATTTTCGCATGTCAACATTGCGTCTCATCTCTAATCTAAAAGAGTGACTAGGGGAGCTGTTTACTACTCGGGTCGTCTACCACGACTACAACCAGACACATACTTTCGCCTACTGAACGGAGCATATTTTGCTCTGTTGAGTGGTGTCTTGTCTAATGGGTCCTTCGTCCTGTGGGTAGTTCACCAGCTCAGCCTTCACGATCATCTGAGCACGGGGTCGACCAATCAGAGTGGGCCGGTGAGGGTACGAAAGGAGAGAGTGTTTGTAGAAGGATAACGAGACAGACAGACGGAGGTGCAAGGACAGTGCCACGCGGGAGGAGGAGGAGGAGGAGGAGGAAGAAGAAAAATGAGGAGACCAGGGCAAGGCAAGGTTAGGACAATAAAAACCAGCAGATGACACAAGAGAACAGAAGCAAATTCAATTAATTCAAATACAGATGGAAAAAGAAAATGAAGATTTGAACGTAAAATCGGTTGTGTGGTGAAGATGTGAAAATAAAACGAGACAAGACACACATGCAAATGCATTCACACACACACACACACACATACACACACACACGAGGTCTCCTTACAAGCTGGGAGAGTGGTTAGGACCAGACCACATGGCCGAGGAGCAGCGGCCAGTTGGCTGGCTGATTAACGAGCTGTCGAAGCCTGGTGTCTGAGCCACTGACTGATGCTCGACCGAGCTATCTGATCCACCAGACAGGGGACCGTGATGGAAGGGGCTCCCCAGCAGATAGGATCTTGTCAGGGGTCGTGACCCCCGTGTTTAAGCCCTCTAAACCTGACAATTGGTAAACGCGGCACACATCTCGGTGTGCAGGACATGACCAAACTCAGGGCTGTCATTCGGTCAACAGATGCAGAGGTAACTAGACGATGTCTACACTACACTGAGAGCTACTTTGGGCTGGTCCACCAAAACGTCACCCTTCTATCACTAACAAATGTGACAAAATGTAACCCTGGCCTTTTAGCAGGTTGATTAACATGAGCGTTTCTGCATTGCATTTGAATAACAACATACAGTGATTTTATTTTTGTGTCCCTTCATACTGGTATAGGTCTTCTCTGACTGACAGTCGGGCTCTGGCTCCATTATCCTGGATTTAAGCACTTGGCTTTATTGAGGCAGCTATCAAGGAGGTGACGGAGAAGGAAGGAGTCAAATGCCTTCATTAACCCACAGTGGCTCTGGGTGAGTCAGCACCAAGTGAGGGTGGCTTGGGAATATATCCAGCCCTGCCCTAACGGGGTTGTGGGAGGGGTGGGCAGGGGGTCCTGACCTCTCCCCCCTACGGCTCAGGCTCATCAGCCGGCCGGCCCAGCCAGCTCGGCTCCAAGCGGTCGTATCAGAGGAAGGATTAATGCTTCTGGAACGGGGGAGTGGGGCCTGCCACCAAGGGGCAACTCCGCCTGCTTTGGCGAGAAAGCAGCGAGACCACCCCAACTCCACCCATTTGGACCCGTGGTCGGTCGAAGGGAGATAAACCCAATAAATCAGAGGGTGAATCCTAACCTTCTCACCCTAAAAAGAAAAAAACCCGCCTACACTCTGACCCCGTGGCTTCACGCACTAACGTGGTCAGTGTGGGTCTGCGTACAGATGGGCAGTGTCAGCGGCAGGTAGGACATCCCAGGAGTCAGACATAACAAGGCGTGTTTACTCAGCACAAGGTTCTTTACAGCGTGCGGTGACCTCCGGCGACCCGCGCGGCTAACTCCCCTCGTAGCGTTAGCCCGCTACGAGCTACTAAAGCCTAGCTCGATGACGGCTCCGACATTCTAACATTGTTATCGTTCTCAACCGCCAACGCCACTGGGAGAGTGGGGTGAGGTTGCAAGCAACCGTTGAGAATTAAAAAAGTGAGGTTTTATTTTACCACCCAGGGAGAAGGCAGAGTAGTTGTTTTATGGCTAAAGAATCTGCTACATACACAACTTTCTGGAATTCAAGAAAAGGAGCGAGAGGAGTGATTTTTGCCTTGTCTGTAGTATTTTTGGCTTCCTTGGTTAAAAGCAAATTCATTTTATTTTGTTCTTATGTCCCACAGATATCTTTTTTTTCTACTTCATACAATCATAGAAGGGTATTTGTCCCTCCTTAACCCTTAACTGTTCCCCACCGGGAAGCTTCGGCACTTCCTTGTTGTCGTCGACTCTCATTTCAACACAAGCCCGTGAAACCCTCGAGACTGTAATCATGACGGCAGTCTATTTAAATAAACATGGCCGCCGTGAGGGTCGGTGAGAGGGTGTGGTAGAGAGAGGGACCCACCTGGGACTGCTCCATCTCAGCCTTGTTGAGCTTTACTCCCAGGATCTCAGCGGCCACTCTCTGGAAACACAGGAACACCTGACAGGGGACCAAGAGGAGATCAGCAGATAAAGGCATCACTCACGGCGCCACTCTCCATTCGATGATTCTGACAGGCGAGGACTTTTGGCCGGCTCTTACCGAGTCCCCCGTCTTGGCCGATACGAACTGACTGATGAGGCCGTTCTCTTGGCAGAAGCGCTGGTGTTTGTCGGATTTCACTGTCCTCATGTGCTCCAGGTCAACTGTAGACAGAGCAGAACAGAACACGGCATTAAGCACAGTGTGTGCGCGCACACAGACACACACAGGGGGAGTTTTCATAGGGCAGTGCTGGAGATTGGCCTTTCACACATCCAATTCACAACATGGAACCTGTGATGGTAATTCTGTTTTTCCTGAATACGTCCTTATTTATTTGTTTTTTCCATCCTCTACGCCCATTCCTGAAGAGAGGAGGTCATCTCCCCAAGGGCCCCCCATTCTGTGACATTAAAGCCTTGATGAGACACATTCCATCTCCACGCCTGGCTCACACCGACGGTTCAGCCCTGGAGCCTGAAGACAGCAGCACCTCCGCCACACCGGCTGCTGCAGACCCAGCAGCCCAGCTGTGGTAAGAGAGCCCCTACACAATACAGAGAGAGAGGAGCCCAGGAGCCCAGCTACATGACATATTAGGGAATATTAACGGGCCTTCAAGGTGAACACATGGCCCTCTCCCCCGATGCCCAGGGTCTCCATCACGGCTGGGCTGATTTACTGCCAGTGCACAATGGTCGAGTC
>OMKP01021373.1:0-11258 GCA_900302375.1 Bathygadus melanobranchus
AAAGGTGCTACACACACACACACACACATATATATATATATATATATATATATATATATATATATATATATATATATATATATACACATATGTATATATATACATATATGTATATGTGTATATATATATATATATGTACATGCATATATGTATATATATGCTACATTAGCCTCTGCTAATAGTGAAGAGTTTATCTGCAAAGGCACCTGCATCATACAGCCACTACCCTGGAGGATGAGTCATCCGCAGCCGCCATACATTTGAGGTGGGCTTGGCTGTGTTCCTGAGTGGGGAACGTAGAGAGGGGCATTGCACACTGCTGAGCCATCACAGCTGTACCGATTTTCTGTCACATTTTTTACAACAGCAAACATTATCTGGTAGGAGACGCTTTGTAGGTCTTACCTATCCCTTGCTATTGCTACTGAATCCTTACACTGTCAATGATCTACAAACAGCATGCTTTGTCTTTCCCCCCTTTTCTTGCTACCAGATTATGTCCCAGTACACATTTGTTCATGACCTCTGTTAAAAATGTGAGTCACACAATCATTTGATTTAATTTCCATATAATGCAAATGAGGAGGTAGATGACCAGACAAACAATCAGATTAATAATGACAATGTAATTAGGTGCCGCAGTTGCAATAAATGAAAAAGGTTAATAAGGCGATGGTCTCATTACCTTTCTGTATTGGCATTGCCATTACCTATACCTGAGCATACATTTATCTTTGATGGATGAAGGTGTGTAATACTGCAGGAGACCGCTCGAGCAATGCAGCTGGATAGTTCCCTTCAGATTCCCCCAAGACAACAAAATGACCTCTACCAACTCTAAAGAAACAAAGAAAATGCGTTCATCTGCTCATCATTTTTTGAGAAGCAGAAAGAAAGAAGCTACATTCAGTACGACACCGTGCGTTCACAGGGCTTACCTTATTCACCAATGCAAATGACTGATCACAGATCTGTGCTCAGTTGCAGTCCTATGTCCACTAATAGGTTCCAAACCAATGGCAATTAATTTCTATTAAAAGTATAAAAGCTCTAATTCTTTACTTTCAAATATTGCATGTGCTGGTCAAGGGAGTTGGTGTAAACAGTCTCCATGGTGCTGATTTACATGTCAAATCCTGGGTGCATTCCAGAAATTTCCATAACCCAATTTCAATATTTGCATTAGGCATCACGGGACAGTGAATTGCAACCAACTCATTTGGCTTGTCATAAAGTTGGTAAAAGATTTGAAAATCTATGGCCTTTTACATCACAAAGAGAATCAAATCAAATCTATACTTCTAATACTTACATGAAGTCCATAATAGGAGATGAGGCAAGGTTGGGTTTGTGACCCACCGAACACTTAACACATGAGCAATACTTCCAACCACAGATGAAACTAATGTTATTGAGAAATACCAAAGCATCATGAAACTAAATGTTATTTGGAATCACATCATGCACTGTGCAGCAGCTAACAGGGGTGTATGTTGTGAAGGGACGTCTGAAGACATGAGCGGCTTTAATGATTTCAGGGGACCGAGGGTGACGGGTGTGACGTCAGCACAGTGGGAGGGACTCTGCGCACGTGGATGTGTGGGGGCATGTGCATCCTCCTCCTAGACACACACACTGGACTTGAACATGTCGTCATTTATGTTGTCAAGGGGTGTGGATTTGGTGGCAGATAGTGTTTTTTTTTTATCATCGCAATACTGAGGTTTAAAAAAAAATGAGAACGGGCATTCGAGAATAGGTAAAATACCACATCAAACTGGTATCCACCTCATTGGTTGTATTATGAATGCTAATCCTTAATGATCTTACTACTTCAATAATAACCACAGAATATACACAGGACTCCAGCATGTCTTCAAGTGATCCTTCCCTTAGTAACTTGAGTTCAAGCAGTCTGTTAAAGTAGACGCCAGTAAAAGTCAGCATGATCTTTTCAAATAATACAAAAATAAACGATACAAAAATAGAGTTCCCAACTTTGTGACGCATTTGCGCCGAGGTATTTTTTTCCTAACAAATAATATGTAATGTCTCTAAGGGAGGCAAGAGAAAACAATGGGTCCGACATGATCCCAGATTCTACCTGCAGTTGCTAAGCAACATCCACCTCTAACCTCTCAATCAGTCCCATTGGTCAGCAGGAAAAACGCACAAGGCATCCTATTGGTTAAGAGAAAGTTAATAAACTTTAGCCAAGACCTGCCTCCTTACGTGTGCTCGCACACACACACACTGAAGAGATTCTTGTGAATGAGAGCAGCAGAGGGTGTCAGTGGTTGCGCAGTACAGTGCTGATATATGCATTGAGCTCCTGAGCTAAAAATAAAGATCACACTGAATGCTGTGCCAATGAAAGTTGCAAGACTTTGGATTCAAAGTGACACGTCTTTTCCAGACATCGGCGGTCTGTCGTTAGCTTACGATAGTCTGTTTTCCCCCCTTTAGTTCTAATTATTTGGTCTAATTAAAACTACAAAAATGTAATCCCTGCAGTGTTTTGACTGGCATTGCAAACATAAATAGAAATACATCTGAAGTGTTTCTGTGGTTGTTGCTTTTTGGTAATAATGTGCAAAATGCTAATTAAAAATAGTTGTACAAGCAGTTTGTCGTCACTGAAGGCCAAAACTCGATGGCCCAACACAAAACCATATGTGAGTGGGATTGAAATCATTCATGGACAGACAAGAACATCCACTGCACTGAAATACAAAACCAATGTGAACCCAACATATAGCAGATATGTTGTATTACTAATTAACATCAACACAGCCACATGTATAGCTTTTAGAACTTTATTGTAAGAAACCACAAAGACAATATTAGAAGTCTCCAAGAAAATTCATTTAGCTTTTCAGTACACAGCATTATAGCATCTAGGTTGGAATCAGAAAACAGGTACACCATATATACAATTAAAAAAAAAGCTAAAAACACAATCAGAATCAACAAAAAGGATCAAATGAATCTAAAATAATATAATGCAGTTCACAAAAAGGTATTTTTTTTAAGCTATGGAAAGCAATTTTTGTAAAAGCAGTTTAAAAAGTGACATGATGAATGTACAGATATGGAAACACACACAGACAGACAAAGAGAGAGAGAGAGCGAGAGATAAATGGATGGAGCTTCACATCATCTTGGTGACTCGCTTGAACTGCTGGGAGGTCTTATGGAAGATAGACCTGGACTTGGGCGCCACCAGCATGTTGAGGTTCCCCTCTGACACGCTCCTCACGACCCTCCTGGGCTTGTTCTCGTCTGACCCTGCAGGTAGGGGAGATCAGAGATCAGACGTGGCTGCAGGACGGCCCTCTCTGCAGGCCTTCTAGCCGCTACAAGACTGCACTCACCGGCCGCGCGCTTCACCCTCAGCGGTCTCTTGGTGGCCACCGGTTCTGGTTTTACACGCTTGAGTGCAGAGATACCCGACGCTTCTTCCTCCTTGGCGCCGCTGCGGAGACGTACGAGACGATGTTAGCGGTGGAAACACAAAGACACAATGTTCTGTTCTGCTCTCTGTCTCTCCTGTTTGGATTCAATGTATGGTGGCTTCATCACAGGGTGGACATCCTCCATATGTTGAGGCAGAGAGAACATTATGGAGTGTATGTATAACAAGGCATTACGAGGCAGACGCGGCATCGCTGTGAACTTCACCTGTTTAATTTACGCTTCCGTTGGGCAGCTGAAGTCATGGCCATGTAGGGCGGCTGGGCACGCCTCATGTCCAGCAAGGACGGGATCTGGAAACTATAGCGTGTAAACACACACACAAATACAAATATATGATACCAATAACATGTTCATGGTATACGGAAAGAAGCAGAATACTAAATATAAAACCCTTTAAACCTTAAATATGAGACAGCAAGTGAACCCAGCCGTACTAACACAAGAATCCAAAAGACGAGAGTTCCACACCTTCTGCTGGAGCTCTGGACGGACTCTTTGGTCGTGGCCAGATGTGGTCCGCTGGGCTCCGAGCCCCGACACGGGGAGACGCCGGCAGGAACCACAAACGTTGAGTTGGCTGGCGTTTGATCCTCACCATTGGGGAACTCAAATGTCATGTTGAGATCATAAGCAGGTAGTGGGCAGGGGGGCAGGGTGACCGTGTCGTTGGGAGCGGGCTGCCGCTGCTGCGGGGGGGTGCTCTGCAGTGGGAACATGCCCTCCTCTGTGACCTGGAGGCTGGGTTGGTGCGTTGTGGTTGCTGGGCTGTGTGGCGGCAGGGACGCGGAAAGGTTTCTCCTGGCGGGCCGCTTGGCAGGGGCTTCCTGGGTCCAAGTTGCATGGCCTCCTGTACCATCAAAATAAAGTGACAATAAAAACAGGATTCGATTGACCGACTTTGAAGAACGGTCATCTCTGGTATACTTTAGTGAAACACGAGTTCACAAAAGCTTCATTTCATAGATAAATGTATGATGAATTCAAGCATCCTGTTCATGTTATGCTAACAAAACCAGTGGCAATGTGTGCGTTTGGTGGTATGCTATGGACCTCTTCATATATATATATATTTCTTATATTTACAAAAATCAAATGTATCTACAGTACTATTATGACAATTCTACCACAGAGTACATGCCAAAAAACTAAAATGATTGGATTTCATTTTTTAACCAAATCAAAATTAAATAGCAAAAAGGGGAAATGAATGTCGACACATATAATGTATTAAACTATATATTCTATATATAAGCTGACAAGCTGAATGCAATATTGAAGACATTTGAGTCATAGAGGCTACAGTACAGCAGGATGAGTCGTCGATGATAAATGGCGGACTAGTGGTTCCTCACAATAAATGTCGGCAGCGATCCTTCAATCCCATATTTTTGGCTTGTAGGGGATTAATACATGCATGAGTTGCTATTTCTGGTAGCAGCTCAGCTGAATTAGGGTCGCGTGGTTGCTACTGCACGGTTCTGGTTGGTGGGGAAGAGGGGTTTACGTCTGTTGACGTTTCCCCGGCCCTGCTGCGGATCTGCATTTTCATGAATGAAGCTCAAGAGGGGATGGGGAGGGGTTGTATGCCAGAGAGACAGAGGAGACGGGAGGGGAGGAGGGGGTGGGGGACATAGCAGGAAGGAGAGCTTGAATCCAAACAGAAAGCCAGACAATCCGTCAGAGCAGCGAGGACAAGAATAAAATAGTGGTGGAGCAAAAATAGGGCGGGAGGGGAGGCTACAGGGAATAAAGAGGAGGAGAAATGGGAAAACAGAGGGATTGTATTTGGGTGGAGACGCACGCATCACCTTCAAAACCAACACGATGCCGAAGCATTCCTTTAAATATAGCAGGTAGCCATCCAGGTCACAAAGAGTTAAGTCTCGTACAGAATAGCACTTTCAATCAAAAATAAATAAATAAAAACTGCCATTTGATTGGCTCCGCAGAGTGCTGGGCGGAGCCATCTTTAATCATTGGCAACCAGAAACAGCTGAGGGAGCTCGGCTGAATGACAAACACGAGCAGGTTTGGATCCCTATAAATAACACAGGCGACGACAACTAAAAACAAACCGTTGGAACATCCATCTTCATCTTTCACCATGCACCATTCATTGTCTTTAAGATCGTTATTAGCCTGGACGACTCGCATGCAGGAATGCATACGAGTGCTTCAATCTGATGCTTTCGTCAATAGAGCAGCTTTACAAGCCATTTTGTAAGGACCCTTTCAAAAACAGTTTGTCACCAAATACATGCACTTATAGAGAATGAGCCGTCTGTGATCGGAGTACATTAGCATTCATAGCAGCAACACAGTACGTTATAGGACATGCGTGTCAGATCAGCTCGTGCATTAGGTCCAACCACTGTATTTATATCTTCTCCTTATTATATTCTCTTGTATAGGCATTCATCATGAGGTATTTATACATAGCATTATGTAACATCTTACTATTTCAATGAAATACTACCTATTACTACAGTGCTACAATGAAACTATAATACTCCACCTTGAATACACTGCTGTTTGTCAGTGGCCGAAAGGGCAGTAAGCCAGCCGTTGGCCAACTCATTAGAATACTTAAAACAACTCCTGTGTGTTCCCTGCATTATTTCCAAGCATTGCATTTTGCTAATGGAAATATTGACATAGCAGAAATATGCGTTGCTTGGCCTATTGAGCAATATAATAATAATGGATTATTTATATAGCGCTTTTATCCAAAGCGCTTTACATTGCCTCACATTCACCCATCCATACACCAACAGGGGTCAACCATGCAAGGCAACAGCCTTGGGGTTAGGTGTCTTGCTCAGGGACACCTCGACAATTAGCTAGGCAGAGCCGGGGATCGAACCAGCAACCTTCCGGTTGCCAGACAACCGTCTCTACCTCCTAAGCTAGTGCTGTCCCTGCCTATAAAATAGTCTACATCCATGTCAGAGTGAACTACAGCATATTAGTGTCAACATGAATTGTTGACACTAACATGGCTGAGGAGAACGTCAGTCAGCATATGGGCAATGCCATGCGTTCATCTTCAATCCAAATAGTTTATCAGCTCACACTGCAAGTTGAAATCCAAACATTCAAATGTTTCCTGAATGGAAACAGGTTTATGGACATGAGTCTTGATAAAGCCTTCCAAGAGAGAAGAGTAAAAACCCATAATGTCAGATTGACTTTATTACAAAACACATCATTCAATTTCTCAGATGCTATTAAAGTATCACATTTGTGGGTCCCACTGGGCGACTAACTTCTGCTAAAGATTTGTGCAGATTGCTTTAAGAGTACACTAGTTTCATCTTTAGTACGCCTTTTGGATGGGATTGGGGTAATTTATACATTTGTATTATATATTTTTGGGACATTTACAGCAAATTAGTGATGTGCCTTTGGCCATTGGATGAAGGGCATCGTGAATAAACTCCCTAGCAACATGGGGAATTGACTGGGATTGGACGGCCTGGAAGAACATGACAAATAGAGAACATTCTTAGCTTTCATTATTGTTAATGATGTTACTTAGAGTATGCCCCACCTCATTATGCAAAATCATCATCTTCATCGCCAAAATTGGTTTAATTAGAGGCACAATTGGGAATTATGAAATGCAATGCAAAAAGCAACATGAGATGGCCACACAGGCAATAATCACTGTAATCAGTTGTGCAATACTTAAACAGCAGTTATGAAAAAGTTCTGCACAAAAGTAATACAATTAAGAGTGGTGCTATAAGGGACAATCCCAAGAGTATACATGTGTATGGAGCTAGACTACAGACATATTAAATATAATGATGATACTCTGCTGAGAGCATTTCATATGCTTATACTTTCTACTGGTGTTTGAACACAGTGCATGAGGATACAGGGATTCCCAACACTATGGAGGGATTTTCATGTCATGTTTCATTGCAATTAATGTTTTGCACTTGGCTAGGCATGGTCTACCAACATCCTCACTCTGTGATATATCAAGATGCCAATGACACACGGAAACATCGGGTCATGTTAATAAAAGGGACAGGGTCAATGAGTGAACAAACCAACATCTTAGTTCTTGTATATGGCATGTAGGAGGACATTTTGGTGCCATAAATCAACAAGAAAGGTTGTTCTTCTAACAGACACTTTGACATATGACAAATGTAAAGACCTATCAGAATCACATTTTTGTTTGTTTAGGAAAGGAAAAAAGAAAGAAAATCCTTCAAATCAAATGGAGTTGACAAGCTACTTAAATTCTCTACTTGACGAAATAACACAATTAGGCCCAATGTTTCCTGTTTGAATTAATTGTTTTCTCCTTAAAAAGCTACATTTCCCACAATGTGCATTTTAAAAATATATATACCAGCTGGTCTGCAGGAAATGTCATTACAGTCAATTTGAAGGGCTGTATTTCAAGAGCTCCCTTGATACCTTCCCCTAATGGTTCCTCATGTGTGGTTTCCTTCCTTAGAAGTGGCTTGGAGAGTTCCCTAGATTTCATTACTTAACTTTCAACCAGTACAGGATGTATGTGCAGCTGCCAAACTGTAAATTATATTACGAGTTGTATTTCATTTCGGCCGTAATGTAAAGTTTATTCTGTGGGCAGTTTTTTTCCTCGTTTGGAGTGACATTGAAGAGAAAAATGGAATATCTATGCTGGGATTTTACCGTCAGAGTGGAGGCAATTACCTGTAGTTGATAGAGAGGTGTCTGCTGGTGGTCCTCTTTTCTTGTGCCTTTCTGCACCTGAGGACAAAAGCAATAATAAGATCAGAGATAATAAACCTAAAACATATCTGCCTACCCTGGACAAAATTTGTAAATAAAGTAGACCATCTTTGGTAGCAACATCAGCCATTTGTGACAATGTACAATCAATACAATTGATTACAAATAACACTATTCTTCATTTTTTCTTCATCATTAAAGTAGCCATCCATCTCTATCTATTACCTGAACCTCCTTGGTGGCTGATGGCAAGATCATACTGGCATAGAGTTAAAAAAAGAGTAGCTTTGATGACATGGGACATGGCCATGATATGTGGTATTTGGGAGGAACTTGTGCAGTGAAAAAGAAAGCATCTTTTTCTTTGAGTTGCTGCTGCTCTCAATCTCATCCCTGACAGTTTCCCCATCGGACATATCAGCTACCTGGCATTATGAATAACATGCACAACAAAGCCTAAAAACAATTCTTGGCCTTTTATCATCAACCTATATTGAGGGTAAGCTACCTGATAGTATCAGATACTGTACATTTGCTTTGCAAGTAGCAGCTATTTTCATATAGCCATCGTATTTTAATGAGTATGTTCGAAAAAAATAATTAATAATCATCGTAAAACCCATCAGTGAGTGTGTTGTAAACACTACGCACTTTTAGTTTTCTTTTCTGAGCGCCGAAACTGTTCGCTTAAACAGTTTGCTGTACAGTTAGCTAAAAAACTCAACAAGCTAGCGAATGTTAGCAAGTGCACCAAGATTCCTTTTAAATATGTAATATCACAACAAAACCATCATTATTTGTACATGGTGTCTTGAGATGTGACTTTGTGATGTACAAACCCTATAGCTGTCAATGTCAGTATCCACACTGATTGATGAAGCTTGTTAAGTCAACATTCAAGTCATTTGACGCTGACCAAGGAGAGTGTAACTTGTACCTGCGTACTTTGACCAAGAATTGAATAGTCGGTACTCAAAATGCATGCAGGTTGGCAGGCATGCTAAAACCACAAGCACAATGATAAACCTTATCTAAGTAGCCATCTAAGTAGTTTGTTTATTTTGGACTACGGTGAAAAGGGAGGAGAGGGGGTGAAGTGTGCAAAGAAACAAACTAAAAAGTTATTTAATTTATCGTTTAAGGTCTATCGGCTGTCAATGTGTATCTTTGTGAGACCATCCCGATCTTACAAGTTCACATTGTGTTTCTCAGATCAGATCAGTCTGGCCTCAATCCCGTTGAAAGACTTTTACAAAATGTGAAACAAAAAATGTGCGCTCGGGGGAGGGAGTTTCAGATCATGACGAACAAGCAGTGCCGCAGTCTGCCAAATAAAAGATGAACAGAAACCTGCACGGGCTTCCTCAGAACATATTGGCATGTTTTTGCTTTACTTCCATCCGGTTTCAGAAAAAGTGAAGAGAGCACACATGTCTTATTGGCTGGATTTTTTTTTTTTAACAAATGTGAGATATGTGATATTTGGAACTCAATTACTGCCCAGCCAAGGCCAGACTGATATTCATTGTAATGGTCTCACAAGTCACACAAGGTTCATCAAGGTTCATCAGCCAAGATCTAAAAAAATACAATTCACATATTTACTTTTTAGTTTATGGGTTATTCTTGCGTGAGGATCTTGCAACAAAGATAAAACCCTTCATCTTTCAAATTAGATACGCAATTAGATTATTCTATAGCATTAGAAATAATTCTATGCCTCAACAATGGCAGGTACAAAGAACCCTCATTACCTGTATGTTCAAAGGAGGTAAAAGATTAAAGTGTCAAATGACACCGTATGAGTGAGAATAGGTGAAGACACCGCGCAGAAAAGGTACAAAATATGAAACAATGGGGAGGAGCGGGGCCCGGCGCGGAGGGACAGGTGCTGAGTGTACCGGCCCGCGGATGATGGACAGCATCAAAGTTAAAGGAGGATTCGTTGGCCGGCTTTGGTTCACGCGCCATTGTCTGCCGCGGCTAGTGTGTCATAAAAGAGTACTCAGCAGAATATCCTGGGTGTTGCTAGGTCGAACAACAGCACGCTGACCCAGACTAAACGTGATAGGCCATAAAACGTGTTAACATCTTGTTTGGCGGTGATAGACACTGGGTCAAGATTAGTCGGCGTTCAACGTGTTTAACTGGAAACGAGCCACACTTCTAATAAGGACCTCTGGTTGTTAGTCAAGTTGGTAGGTTAATTCATCTGTTGTAGTTAACCTCTCACGCCTGACTGCAGCTCATATCGACACAGGGGACATTTCCAGAATGTAGTTTAATATACGTTTTAGACTGAATGACAAACAAGTCAATAGAAACAACAGGCCTTTTGCTGCATTCGATTATAACACGGAGGACTTCCTACTCGGAAAAATCTAATAAAACGGTACGTCAACCCGGAGTTCCTAGTCGCAAACTCTGGTACGATTTCTCAACCGTTCAATTTGACGTCATTTCAATATGGCCATCCACGTTGTATATGGTGATAAACATATATATTGTATAAGATTGTATGCATTAAAACACCTTTTTGGTTTTCACAGACCAATACAGTACATTTGTAAGTATGTTAGGTAGCTAATACGTTAGCTATATAAGCACAATAAAAATTGTAGCGAGAGGATCCATGTTTAGGTCAGACGCTTTTCCCACTTCTCACCACGAATGCAGCATTTATCACAGAGGTGTAATAATAGGGGCAAACACAGGTGTAGCTCATTATGTTAATTACGGGTCTGTAGGCATGCCATCGCACATAATTAACGTCATCAGATTACAAAAAAAAAGTCTGAAGGCTGTAGGGAGCTGATAAGTTAGTTAGCTGTTTAGGTTTAGACCCTGCTGGATACGTTCCCCTCGCGTCGGCCAGAGTTCCATCTGGGTGGTGTCGCCATAAACGGGCCAACATGTTTGACGTGCTGCCGCTAGTATGAGTAACGCACGTCGGGGACGGTTGCTGAGTTATAGATCACTTTTTTTGCCATTACGTTTGTCCACACAGAATCCTCATGTTCCCAGACTTAAAGGACGTTGGGGGGGGG
>OMKP01021375.1:0-10597 GCA_900302375.1 Bathygadus melanobranchus
AGTGTCAATAGTCGTCAATAACCAATAGTAAGACCTCTCTTCAGTGAAGTTGCACAAGTGTCTCAAACAGGCTTTTTGGGGTTCATTATGAAAGACCTTTTAGTATTTCGATTATAGTGACACGTTACTTGATATCATTTCTTGCCATGTTTCTATGGGTTATTGTCACGTTCACCTGCTTGCATTGTCCTTGTTCCGGCTCATTCCAAGAGCAGCAGGCAGCGACATGCCATTACATAACAATACAATGCATACCCAAGGATGTATACAGACACTGACATGGTTGGGCCGTGCCACGCTGCAGGTTATGACTGAGATTAACACCTTCAGCCCAGAGGTAATCTGAGGTCTCCGTGACTCATCTGAGCACATTGGAATCGCAGGAAGGGAAGCTTCAGTGCACACTCAAATCGGTTACTAAAACACACCCTGGCCTCATGGTAATAACTTGAGTGTGGTCTGCTACTTAAAGACTTTCCTGATACATATGTGTACCATACGTTAGAAATCAGCCCAACACGCACACACCCCTTTACTGTATTCCACAATAACATCACACATGAGCTTCTCACCATGTTGGTGATCTCTGGGTAGGCGGCCTCGACCAGCACGCCCCTGTTGGTGGACACGTACTCCACCAGCTCGTTGAGGGTGGCCCTCTTGATCTCCTTGCTCTTCAGGTCCGTGACGGAATCCATGAAGTCAAAGAGCATGCAGCACTGCTGGAGCTTCTGGGTGAACAGCTCTGGCTGCTCGGTGGATGGAACATCTGGAAGCACACAGAGAGACCGCAAACACACTTAGGGTCACACAGGCTGTCGGCATGCAGAGATGCATTGATAGCACGGACGGCGACTTCAGGATGAGTGGCGGCGGCGCACTGATTGAAATGCATTGAACGACCATGCGATGATAATTCACACATTATTTCCATCACTATGCTTGATGTTTCTGTTTATTGTCATTCATTTATTTATTCAATCTGCAGAGCGTCCCGGGCCAAGATAGGCAGCAGAGGTTCAGTACATTGTGTTACAGACAGACCATATGATGCAATATACAAACAAAAACAACGACGAAAGACCAATTAGAACAAACAAGCTTTCACTACAACAGTGCAAATACAAAGGTAAGAAAAATATGTGCAGGTCAAGGAATCTGCTGCAGCGTACTTCATTAAGGATGTAAACACAACAAAGCAAGACAAGATCTTTGTTTCAATTGAATATTACTTTGTCGGGCAGGGGTGTTTCAAAGTACGAGACCGTGGGCCTCCCTTTGGTGAACGCTAACTCAGCAGTGGCTGGTTACCTCTGTCTACCAAGAGCAAACTCCTTGAACTCCACAACATTTTTAAGCTCAAACTAGTTTTCATATGACCTCTAGCCCCATGTGTAATATGTGTACGACACTTATATCCAATGTAGGCTACAGCGCACATACACAATAATAGCTAGCTAGACAGGCAGATATGATCACATCAAATGTTTCCAAATAACCCTGTAATAATCCTTATCAGAAATTGACTGCAATTCATCCACCATACAATTTCATTGTATGGTGGATGAATTAATAACTCATTTTTATCGTTGTTTACGTTTGTGCTTCTCTCTCACGCCGCCCCCCCCCTGATGATCAGTGGGAGCCATGCAACTCTTTGAACACCTGTTGTAGGACATTCCAGGCCGAAGGTGCAGT
This sequence comes from Bathygadus melanobranchus, assembly GCA_900302375.1. Taxonomy (NCBI): domain Eukaryota; kingdom Metazoa; phylum Chordata; class Actinopteri; order Gadiformes; family Macrouridae; genus Bathygadus; species Bathygadus melanobranchus. The sequence goes on from OMKP01021375.1 coordinate 1,699, forward strand.
GCGCTTAAAGGGACAGATAAGTCTTAATAATAATATCTTCCCATAAATTCAATGGTGGGAGGAGACCCAGGATGGCTTTATATACTAAAAAGGCATGCCAACTTGTTATCTAAAGATTAGCATTTATGGGAAGCAGGAAGATGCCTAGACATGGCTTTAACAGAATTAGCATTGGCGGCAGTGCACAAGATATTACAGCAACCCTAGTTTATAAAGTAACAAGTATAGACAAGTGGAATAGTTGAACGGCTGTTGTCAAACGTTTTAACCTTGTAATAACAAAAAGGCAGCTTAATTATAAGTTTCTTAAGCGGTGCAATGCACATCTTTTCACACGAAAATGAAACTTTGTTCAGTCACACAAACACCGCCCAGTGGTTTTGTATTGGGCTTCAATTAACATTAGAGGAGTATTCAGCGAGTGTACATTCAGCGATATTAAGAGCTGCCAAACCTGATCCAAGAGTCACAATAAGCAGCACACAGCAGCAGGCCAGGGGACACAGCCACACATTGTAAAGCCATGCTCTGTTCATGCTCGGTGCCTGTCTGCAGGGTTAGAGTGAGAGGGCGTCTGTTCTACGACAGCAGGAATACATAGAAAACCGAGCCATGAAGCCCCCCGACAACACAACACTGAAAGGGTTCGGGAGGTGCTGCAAATGGCGATGCCCTCCGAGAGGTCTGACGGGCGAAAAGAAAACCAAGACATGGTTTGAATGCTTGCCAGATAGAGAACTAAGAAACACAAGACGAAATTGCTCATTGAGATGTATCTGGCCTGGGGTGTTTGTATATTAACGACAGGATCAGTTTTAATATAGATCATGGATCAATGTTGTGTCAAATAAGAGGATTTTAAAGATTGGTTACCTGATCTCAACCCTTACACTAGCATATATATAGTATATATATATACACATACTTTTTTTTATGCACACACACTGTATCAGAATCGTGCTCAGGCATGCTGAGTTGCAGATTCTTCTGCTTCTTATTGTGAGGGGGACACATGTGTCATTATGTAACCAGGCATTGCAGTACAGTATCGGGGAGCACAGCACATGCAGGTGCTGCCAAAACACCAGGCCAGTTTCACACATAATGAAGCAATGTTCCAGGAGCGTTGAAGGCTGACACAAAAAGTACTGACGCAACTGGCCCCTACCGGTTCAGACTATCTGCTGCTGCAGGAGACGTCAATATTAGGCGTTGAAATAGATCCAGTGTGGTTGCTATAGTCAGCACTGTCCCAAGTGTATCCCTCCAAACCTAGTGCGGCCCAGGAGGGCGGCGTTGTTCAGACATCGCTGTATGGCAACAGGAAGAGCGCGCTCCAGATTGCTGATCCCTAGCCGTGGTTTTTTTGGTAACGTGAGGGCATAGTTTACATTCCTTCGCCGTGCGCACAAGAACAACAACACAAGGAAACGACGAAAGAGCATGCTGTGAGCTGGTCTTGAGCGTCACTGCTTTTGGGCAGGTGTGATGGATGTTCATCTGGTGTGTGATGGAATCCAGGCTGTCTAGATTGTGTCTGACCAGACACATTCCAGGTGCGCGCCAAGGCATTCAGAACGACCTGCCCACGGCCTCTACGATGAAACGACAATGAGTTAAGAACTCCCGACTGGAATTTAAAAAAACTAATGATGTTCAGTTTAATGGTCATCGGTAATGCAGTACTTCAGCGATATATTGTTTTCTCCCTCTTTCGACGAATGTGTTACTTTTTTGTAAGTCGCTTTGGATAAAAGCGTCTGCCAAATGCTCTAAATGTAAATGTAAATGTACTTCTGCCACATGCCATACTTTGTCCCGGAAAGGAAAGTTGAACATAAAACTAAAGAATCAAACTCATCTTGAACTCTAGGCCAAAATCCTACTGACACGCACCCGAGTATAGTATAGTATCATGGTTCCGAATGCATAGTTTCACCTGGCGGGGTTATACCAGCCCCACAACCAAACTGGAGACCAACTTCATGTTGAAGGAAAACGCATCCATTTGAACTGCGAGGCAGAGTCATCTCCTTTCTCACACAGACACAGACAGACAGTCACATTATGGAGTTGGAATGAATGTCGGATGCATATTGTTGTGGAGAGGGGATATGATGACTACGTCCATGGTGGACGGCCGCAATTAAATGACTTTCCATTTTAGCAACCCTGCTTTATTCCCCCGGCTTTTATTTAGTATTTTTATTTTGAAAGCCGCAGGGCCGGAAAAGCAGCACAAAAATAACGGAGCTGGCAAGGAAAAATTAATCAACAAACTACTCGTAGTTCGACAGAAAAGCCCCCATTCAAGACTGGCGTTCGCGGAAAACTCTTACAACTGCTGCCGAGTTGCGATGTGCGCATGGAAAAGAGTCAAGAGGTAGAAACAACGCCAGTGTGCCTCTGTACCATGCAAAATGTACAACAAACATTTGCATTATGAATTGGCACGCGTACGTCTACCACATATAAAGTGCGCTCGCGCTGCCCGCCGACAAGGGTAGCCGACCGGAACTAGACCAAAACAAGTGACATGGTGGACATGCTGGCCAGGTGGCCTATAGGCCTGTGTGTAGCTCTAGCAGCTTTATCTTACCACAGCAACATGTAGCTGGTACCAGCTTTCATTGTCCCCCGCGGATAGGGCCTTTCCATTAAGAGTCACAACTCTGCGATGCATCGATCTACAAACCAGTCCAGCATTGGCATTACCGTTCCACTCAGGTTGTTCCCATTAGCAACATGAATACACTGCACTATAACAAACGGTGTGTACATAAAGGTTACGGGTTTCCTAAGTTTACCTTATTGTACTATTTCCATTATTCTGGTCACATAATAGAACAGTCCATATCTTACACAGCCCCGCCCACTCCCCCTTCAAACACCTCCAGGACAAAAATAATCCTTGATTAGACAGTTAAATTTCAGTCTAGGACAGGGGCGGAAGGGTGCAAGTTTTAATAAGCAGTTGAGGAGGTAAAAATACCCTGAACCTCAACTACTGCAAAAAGTGAGTTGGTGTTTCGCTGCCACACCGGATCCATGTTTCAACATTTACAGAGGAGCTATCCCGATACCAGGGGGCCATTTTCTTTTGTGCTTACGTTAGTGAGCTTCCCATCAGTAGACCGAGATAACTGTAAACACAGTCAAACAAAACAGTAACTCAGGAAACACCGACTTTGTTATTTTGACACATCTCCGGAGACAAGGGGACACAACAGCAGATCTGGAAAGCAGATCTGGATTACTTGGAAAAACAGAGACGATATTAACGTCACATCGTTGGCCATCCTGGCTTCAAACCCACCGACAGATCATGACAATTAAAAGGTCCTTAATTCCGCAGTCTGCATCCATCCAGCCTGCTGAATGAATGAGAAACCTGAAAAGTAGCAGTCGACTGGAATCCTCAAGCACCAGGACGTGCACAACATGACTGACGAGTACAAAAAGGGAGTGACAGCCTACTGTAGGCTAAACGTGCCCATTAATGCATGAGAGCAGCCATGACGCCACGTAGGCTACATCACGTTGCCGGAGCTGCTAAACTGGTTTGGCATGAGACTTCAGTTCACATGCCGCTGTTTACACTCCATGTATGTCACAACAGAAGTAAAAACAGCTTTTGACAGCCCAAATGTAACCAATCAAATCAACACACACACAACGTCTAGCAAAACAACGAATGTCCTCAAACTGTCAATGCTCCATGGTTAAAATAATTGTACGTGCATCTTATTTTATATGCCCATTACAACAAATCCTCCATCTGCTAATTTGACACAATGAGCGCAAGTATGAAGCAACGTCTGTATCCATCCTGGTTTCTAATAAACAGTCAGGGTTCATGTGGACAAGTTAGGAAAGTACCTCTGTCCCACCACAATCAAGATGAGAGAGGGGAAAAAGAGGAGGAGGATCAAAATAAGGACTCAACATGTATGGGGATCATCTTGGGTCTACTTGACACTCATCACCAGCTGACGCTCTGTTTTTCTTGAGATGTAAAGTCTAGTTTGTCACTGAGAAACCGCTCAAGTTACCTCAGAGGGATAGTGTGAAACCAGAGCATGTGTTAGAAGTCTCTGAGAAAGATAAACGTCAGAGGATATGGCCAAGAGAGGTCAGGAGACCTGCACACGAGGGAAGCATCAACTGAACAACTCTATAGTCTTCTAACCACAATGCCACTTTCTGCCTACTATTATACATAAACATACATTCATGATCTGTTTTTTAGCGTGCGTAATGAATCACCATTTCAATTACAGTGTCATTAGCTATTCGAAAACATGAATTGATTTGCCAGTGGAAACAGTGGAAACAAGACAGCCAGTAGGCCAATCGTTGGTGTTAGAAGACAGTCAATTGGCCAATCGTTGGTGTTACAAGTGTTTTTCATGAGCTGAGTGAGTCCATATGCAGTCAGTGTATTATTAACTAACTAATTTGTAGATAACCTCATCTAATCATCTACCGGTTTTATGAGCATATGGAAAACATCAGCAAGAAAAAGAAACGTAATGTATCGGACAAGAACGGTATAGAACAGAACTAGATAAAGTAGCAGCCTGGCATAAAGTAACTAACAACCCTAGTACTAAACTTAGATCAATGCTAACACCACCTGGAGTAAAATTAACCCTAATTCTACTTTGTCATGGTGGGCTCCAACTCAAATAGAAATATAGGCCTCAATGAAATGGTCTATCTTGGGAAAGTAAAAATGTGCCTGGCTGACTCTCAAGGCTTCTGGCTGCCATGGCAACTATTTCGGTGGGAGAGTGAGTCATCTTTTCAATGTCTGTCAGAGACAACAGCAGCTATGAGCACTCCGGGCGCTCTACTAAAGGAAGGAAGGGGCATTCTCACTGCCTTGTGTCCATTACAATTTGATGCATGATGAATCTTCCATTGAGATCACCTCTGGCCAACTCTTACGTGTTTATACGATGGCTACGATAATATCTTTGAAAATCTCAACCGTATATGAACTATAAAATGGTCAAGATATCAGAAAAAGTGTATTCTGTGTATGAGAAATGTGCATTTTTTTCTCTCTTTTAAATTTTTTTTTTTACACAGTCGACTCAATAGTTTGAAGTATTCACCAGTAGTCACCAGCACAAATAATATGTTGCCTAGTTTTTGGACATGTAAATCGCACACTATATTTCACAAAACAATACATAAAAATAAAATAAAACATCAAATAAAAACGTCAAAACAGAGTATTCTATCAAATGCCACTAAGGCTAGTGATATAGCCTAGCTGCTTCACACAGTGCCACTAACAGGTAATCAGAAGACAAAGTTAAAACATGTGCATTGCCAGGCAGCAACGGTCAACTAGAGGATGGCTCTTTAATGTACGCCACACTCCTGTAAATCGTGATATGGAAGCAAACCTTGATAATGGAGTTCGTCACAGATATTGTAACCAAAGATAAGAAATCAAGGTCAAAGTTCAAGTGTTCATCAAGCGTGTGCACTTAAGCTAATAATGCAAAGGGTTGTAAATATGAAATACATGGGATAGTGAGAAATTAGCTTTGGATTAAATGCTGGGGTAGCACAGTGAGAGGGCTCCGCAAATGCAAAGCCATGAATGAAGAATGTAATTTAAAAAACAAACCACAAATGTTTGTGGTTACTCTAGGCATATCCAGCTTCCACTGAGAATCTACAACAAACCAGCCCAGCATCATCAGGCCTATGATGGGGAGAAACACAACACACTGGTTGATTACACCAACAAAGCTAGTAGGGGTATACGGGTGCTTCGGCATTCCACGTTTGATCAAGTTGGGCTTGTTCTGTGTGCATGGCCATCTAGGCCAGTATGCACTGTCATGGCCGTGGTAGAATTTCAATGTGCAGTCACTTTTTAATATAATAACTCATATTTACATTTCATCGATACTGGTATGAGCACACAATGTAGCATCCTTAAAACAGCTTTCAAACCTCTAAAATAAGTAGAATGCAAAAATGTTATTAGCATTTTGAATCATGACAACTTGAGCACAATTTTAAGTTTTAAGGTTTTGCTTACAAATTGAAATGAGACATGGCACACGTCTATATCAGCTAAAGCAAACAGAAAAAGTGGGTTTATTTAATAGAGGAAACCTGAGAATGGGTGGAATAATAAGTAACATATTAGGTAGTGTAATCCATCAGGGTGTCAGGAACTCATATAAGCATTTCTTCAACTGTCCTCTTTATGACCCCAACATGGAGCAATTGGCTGAGTTGGTTTCACTCGTACAGGCAGCACTGCCCCATATGTCCATTAATAACAAGGCACAATATTACCAAGTGACCAAGCTAGCATTAAATCGACCAAGAATAAACATATCCAAATATTGATCTTTACACTATAACTCAGAAACACCCCATTGGCACCAGTGACACCAGGGACATAAAAAAACCCACTACTGATAAATCCAAGCCTCATGACTTGTTTTAGCGTTAGTCTAAATTAAAAAAATACCCACCAGGATTGTGCTTTGCATAAAACAATTAGGCTTGGGTTTATCTTCTGATCAATATGAATGTAATGTAGGCTCGGGCTATGAGACAACTCATTTTTGACGAATCTAACTGACAATGTGCTGTAAGCCAACTACAGCTAGCACACCAGTACACAAGCCAAATAGCTGATGCATCCTAGTTATTGAGAAAACTTGCAAGCTAATAGGCACACATCTAATAATAGCCCTCACATCACTTGCAATTTACTCCAGATATGTTATTCACTCTCCCACACACAAACCCCTCATTAATTTGTCACTGTATGACTGAACTTCAGTTACACCGTTAATGAATTCTACTCAAGCAGCCAACCTGATGTCCAGCCTTGTCGACAAGAAGCTAGATAATAGGAGGATGCTGTGCATAATAGGATCACTGTGCAGGAGGAATGTTCATAGATTTTAGTCCTGGAAATGAATATGTTTTATAGGTTATACACCTAGGTCGGCGCAATAATGCCCACCATCAAAATAACATCAGTGGCCCTACAATGAGTAACATACATACAGCATATGCAATATGAGTCGTTAATTAGGCCTAACCATTCTACTTCATAACCTAATATAGCATGCTATACCAATTGGTCGAGTACAGCATTTACAGCAGTAGTCTAAACAGAATAATATGGCACTAAGGAAAACAAACAGAAAACGTTTGAACGTAGAAAGCGTATTAGCAAGGTCATTTTAGTAACTGAGTAGGTCTCGTCAATGGATACACGTATGACACTACAAGAGGCCTACAGTATGAGATTATGTATGAAAGTTTCGATGACTTCGCTGACATGCGCGTCAGACATCCTCCTGTCAGTTACTCGACAGCAGGGTGTGTATTTTAGTTGGCAAAACCAATGATATTATCGACCCCATTGTCATTTCAGATGGATGTTAAAGAAAGGAAACGACATGTATAATGCCACCCGTACCTTTGAGTTGAGGCAGTGGCGACAGCTCAACCAGAGCGCTGTGGGTTCGAAACTGAGAAGACCCTTGGGATTTTCTCGGTTTTTGGGCCTTCCTCATAGATTTCTTCGTGAAACCGTCCACTTTCTCTGATGCAGAGATAGCCGACATTTTTAGGCGTGAACTGAAAACTGAACTTGTGTTAAACTAAAAAAAAAAAAAAAACACTAAATCAAACGGAAGCAGTCCTCGTGTATTCTTCCATGCGTATTAGTGGACGCGACGATCAATGTGCAAGTCTTGGATCGGATGTTATTCTGTATGATCCAACATGGTCGATTCAGATCGGGCTTTGACAGTTTCCAGAACCAGCGGCATTCGGACACTACTGCCAAATGATGGTCAGCCTTGCTATTTATTAACAAAACTCGCAGAGCCAACTAATCTAAGTCGAGGAACACAACGTTCAGTTGGAAAAAACAAACCGTTTTTTATCTCTATATGCCGCATTAACATGACTGAAATATTGCCTACCTGTTGCAAAACGTATTACATGCATGAGAGGAAAAGTTGTGTTACCCACTTGGGGTTTAACTGCAACAAGCGGCCGTTCAGAGCCGACAGCGAATGTACCTAGCTAGCGTTAGCTTGCTAACATTAGCCGACGTTACCGTAGCCCGTTACGACGATACTTTACAGCTTTGGGTAATTCGGTGACCGAGAAAAGTTGAGACGGAAGACCTTCCTCGGATTTTTCAAATACCCAGCGCACGAATAGCAGCCACTAACGACGTAGTTGCGGAAGATTTCGCGTACACCACATGAACCGAACTGTTGTGACTGTAGAAAACACATTCAACCTTGCAATTCCGCCGTTGTCTTTACCGTCTGGTGGACTGCAGTGTGACAGCTGTACGTCACTGACTGGCAACGCGGTGGACCAATCAACGACCAGAAACCTTCAAAACCTTAAACTTTTTCACCCAATAGGGTTATACTAAACGAACACTAAACATGTGATGTGAAAACAAATAAAGTGATCTTTTGCAGTCTGTAGCTGTTCTGTCACATCTATGGGTCTACCTCCTAATCATTTGATTAAGCGAATGGTTTATTATTGTAATACATAGGAATGACCCTTGATTCAAAATGATACAACTGAATAAATGTTTTGGTTTTTTTTACAATTCTTGAATTTAATAAAATACACAAAAATAGCACAAAAAACAGCTGAAAAAATTGTTTCCTGTGCCTATTATAAACTATATTTTCAATGACTATGTATAATAAGCCAGAAGGCATCAAAGAGGACATGATATATTAACAGCGTATAAACATGTACATCTGGAAATAAGAATGTGTCACAAAGGTGATTTTTTTACATCATTGGAATGCTTTAGCCAGACTTAGAACGAAAATAATTATATGTATTTGGACACCCCCCCCCCCCC
>OMKP01021376.1:0-10209 GCA_900302375.1 Bathygadus melanobranchus
GGCGGGGGTCAACAGAACGTCTCTCCCCAGCTTAAAAGGGGGAACCGGCAAAGCTCTGGTATTTTCTAATATAAGAGAGTAGCTGTGTGATGTGGTGAAAAAACTTGACGTGCAACACAAAAAAAAGAAAATATTATTTTAAAAATCCCAGAAATGTTGGCCTGTTGACGTCATTGGTCCGATTTGGAGGACTACTATGAAGCAGTACTCTCACAGTAGAAACGAGTGGAGCATGACGGTTTCCCAGGAAGAGTGGGAGGCAGGGAGTCATATCTTGTACTTTACCGAGCGTTTAAGGAATGGTGGCTTGCCTTTGTTTTGTTTTGTTTGTTTTGGTGGTCAATGGACCTTTGGTCAGAGTTTCCCTAGTAACCGTATTAGGTTATTCATATGTCCATACTGTATACTGGGAGGATTGGGAACAGGGCTGAGCAGTGGTTGCTGGTGATTATTCATAATCACCACCAGTAATCACCAGTCAGTTGCTGGGTCCAGTAGCGGCTCCTACTATTTCATTATTTAGTAATTTGGCGGACATCCAAAGTGACTTACCGTGAGATCCATGTCACTAAGGAGCAAGTAGGAGTTAGTGCATCTTGCTCAAGGATGCCTACAGGTAGACTGAGGACATTGGGGTTCGAATCAGAACCTTTCAGCTGGGGGTTAACCACCACGCTATCCTGCTACAACTACAGTACTACACTTGTAACTGTAGTTTTAGTGTATTAAGTTTTACTTGCAGTCTAGATGTAGTATAGCTGTAATGTAGTTGTAATGTAGTAGGGTCGTGTCGTTTTAGGCAGGGAGTTGAACGCCCTAACCATTACACTATCCTGCCCAGCTACAACTGCAGTCCTACAAAGTGCTTACTGTAGTCATATTGTCGTTGCACTGCAGTTGTACACTAGTTGTGTGAATGGGTACTAGTTGAAGCGTGGTGGTTATACTACGGACAGAGGGTGAACTCGACAAACTAGTCCTGAAGACAGGACTAGTTTGTCTTTCAGGGTGTGAAGAGGCTGTGCAGCCCAGACCTGTAGAGACCTGACGAGGAGAGAGGGGAGGAGAGGCGGGGTATAGGGGTCAGAGGGACTTGGGGCCCATGGTGCAATGGAGAACAGGCTAGTGGCAAGGTAGTTATCGTTAACCACATATAGGTGTGAAAAAACATTACAAAAGAACCCAATGACGAATTTAAACTGTATTGTGTGTTTACAAAACTAACTAACATAAACTACAAAACTAACTTAACATAAACTACAAAATGTCTTTAGTTTTCGTCTTTGTCAATTTATTTCAGACATAAGGCCAGTATGTTGGGTGGATATGAAATCGTGGATTTCTTCTCAGATTGAACTCCCTGAGACTCCTGGCTCCAAAGCAATGTCATATGTGGCTCATGCATGGGTTTAATACATGCTGCTCATGTGTGTCTTTAGTCTGTCTATTTTTATCCAGCACACCACCTGCATCTCACCTCAGAAGAAGCAGAATTACACACATGATGCACTTCACCTTGTGCAGACATACATATGCATTTTATGTACTGTTCTTGTTGTTGTTGTTGGTGTCCAGTGGAGTTGTTTTGGTTGATGACACAAACACACTGACTGACACATCTTTTATGGTTGTCTTGGTTTGTGGTTGTTCATCGGTCGTCATCTGAATACATTGCTGTAATTCTTTGGTTAAATCGTTGGATTTTTAATACACAATACATTTTCTGACCTTTTTGAATCTCGCCCCTGACAAATACTCCATGTTACAAAAAAGCCACAATGAAACTAAGAAAAACTAAACTTAAACTAAGTATTTTCCTAAACTAAAATAAACTATTATAATTAAAACAACTGAAATTGTAAACCAAGAGCAATAACGAAATAAACACAAAAACTAATGAAAAACTATAATAACCTTGGCTCGTGGTCACACAGCAGACGGACGTGACAGGTGCGCGCACACACACACACACACACACACACACCCACAGCTACAATCACAAACACGTACACACTTCAACACACACACACACAGGTTTAAGTGTACGCACACACAGACTACAGAGACGATCAGCTCTGCCACTTCGTACCAACTTTATTTCTTATAATCTCTCTCTCTGATTGCTCAACAGCTCCTCAGCATTGCATATCCCTGCAGGCTGACACTGCCACTCTTAACCTCTTCCCTGCCAGGACACGCCTCTCCCCTCTCTCGACTTTTCTCTCTTTTCTTTTTTTTTTTTTTACTGCTTGTCAACTGGAATTTTCCACTTCCACGCTCAGATAGCGAGCAAAAGTCCCTCTCTCTCTTCACTCCCCACACTTTCTTTTTCCCTCTCTTTTTTCCTCCTCCCCCCCCTGCCTCTCTTCGTCTCCTCCTCCCCTCCTCCTCTCATAACATTGAGGTAATCCTAAATTGCTAACATGCTGCTGAGCCATGACTAAAAAACATTCCTCACATCTCAGTAAGATGGGATGACAGGGAAGCACCAGGACCGGCGCTGCCGTCATCAGCGCAAGCCTGTCTGTCAAACCTGCCCCGCCGTTGAAACCGCTGACACAAAAAAAGAATCACACTTTTGCCGCCTTTTGCTTTCCCTTTTACCCAGAATGCAGTGCGGCGGTGACAGCTGCATCGGTAAGAACCCCTGGAAGGCCCGATCAGATCGGATGAACGACATTTCGACAGGGCTAATGCCAAACAAGAAAGGCTGCATTTTTTTCCGACACACGCTAACAGTATTTCTAAACATCTTTGTACCCACCAACTGTCAGTGTACAAGGAAGTTTTAATGAACGTCAGTTTATGGCTTCTGAGGAGTCGTACAAGGTATTTATTTTCTAAAATGCTGAGAGGGAATGCTGAAGGGGAAGCAAGAGTTGAGTTGAACTGGAAAGTTTGGTTTAGTCCACCTCGGTGATTTCATGTGTTAAATAAAGCCGCTACCAACTGCACCGTTTAAAATGTGAGTTCTTAATGAACACACTTTCAATTAATGTGTGCTTTAAATGTAATACATTGACATTTAAATGAATAGTGTCTCAATTGTAACTTGACATTTTCAGTTGGGAAGGTTAATTAATTCTGTGTAATCAGGCACCCATTTCTATGGATGTTAGGGCCAAGAAAAATGAATCCTAAAGAACCCCAGTACAAAACCAAAACATTTTTGTAACTAGGAATGGAGGCAGAGAGAGATGCTGGGCTCGCAGCGGGAGGAGGGGGGGTGATGTGTCCGTGTCGTGAGGACAGGGGGAGTCTGGGAGCGCGAGGCGGACCATGTTACACACGGCTCCTCCGCTAGCATTCCCCCTGACCTTACATCAGCGGCCCTTTTAGAAGGCTGAAGTCATCGCCTTTTCAGAAGGCTCCTTTTTCCTCCTTCGTCTGCTTCTTGGTCGTGCCATTGCTCCACCCCCCGAACGCCCCCCCCGGGATGACACCGTGTAAACGGAGCAGGCACCCGCCGTGACCACTAAAAAGGGGTCCTCACAGTTTGCCGCTAAAGGGAAGGGAGATGAGGTTGTTCTGCTGATGGCTATATATTGTCCCTGGGTCCCGACACTGCCGTGCTAAGCCATTAGAAAGGGGTTATTTAGGACAGTTCATCAGAGTTGCCCTCTGCGCGCTAATCTAAAGCGTAAATACACTAACAAGCAGATGAAGAGGATGTCATAAAACCCCCATCCTTCCTCTCCGAGTCTCTGGACGTAGCAGTAGAACCCGGGCCCTTACTGCTGCTGCTGTGTAATTTTAATACACGACCGTTTTAAGCACAAAATACAACACAGTCTGGCTTCATTTATCGACTTGGATCTCGAAGCGCGCATCGCTAAGTGGAAGCAGACTCAACCCAGTTCTCATTAATGTTGCTGACGGATCTGCTCTTTATATCTCTCTCTCCCTCCTTGTTTCCTTTCTTCATCTTTAGCACTAAAACCGACTACGAATACGAGCGCCACGATAGCCGAATCAGCATAACCGGCGGGTCATCTCAGGTATGTGGCAGTGCGTGAACATCCAAACATTCGGCCAGAGATGAAAGTAAGTATATAAGTAAGGAAGCGAGGTTTCTGTCCTCCACTGAATCACGGCGGAGGAATTCGGACGCAGTCGGGCACTTTTAACAAACACTAATGCTCCTTAAAATATACCGTTGAAAAAGGCTGAAACTTTGATGGCTTTTCTTTTTATGGTTACATTGAAACAGGAATCAATTTGACTTTATGAGACATGGACAGTAATTAGAGGGTAAGGGAAGCTTACAAAGGATGGCTTGGGGGGAGAGTAGGGGAGGGGGGAGGTTGTATTGCAATAGTAAAAAATTACATGATTTCCTAAACCGACGAGGAGGTTTGATGAGGTCAGTGGAAAGCCAAAACAGGAAGGAGTCGGGTCCAACTTTGACGAAATAATCCCTATGATCATTGACGCGACATCAAATCTCTTGACTTGACTTCCACTGCTGATTTGAGGCAGTTACATTTACATTTAGGGCATTTGGTAGACGCTTTTATCCAAAGCGACTTACAATAAGTACATTTGTCGAAACAGTTGTAACCCTGCTCTCTGTATTTCCCCTCCAACATGGTGGTGGGAGAGAGGAGCAAGAACAGTATAATGTCATGCGAATGTGTTCAATTTCAACCACCTGGATGCGTGTTATTATGAACAGACACTTTGCCAACTTATCCATCTGGATGCAGGATCTCTGCGTATTAAATGCTCGACACCTGCGATTTAATGAACACGCTACAGGAAACTGAGCAATTCCAAGACCCTATGGATATCTCAAATCATTCACGGAACAATTTAAGCTTTTTTTTCTTTCTTGGCCGCTCTAAAGACTGCAGAAGATTCAAGCTGTGTTAATTGTTGATAATGAGTCAGCGAGCATCAAACATCAACTCGTAGCTCGGGCATAGCTTCAAGCTTCACAGGAAACACACAGAGGGTTAGAAAGGGTAATTAAAACAGAGCAGGTTTTTAGAAACGAAGCTATTAAGGCGGAGGTGTAGGTGGTGGGGGTGTTGGTGGTAAACCTGTTTTGAACAGAGAGCTGGCAGGTGTTACACCGAAGCCGAGAGAGGAGCTTGGATGCTCCGAGACGAGCTTTAAGAGGCCTGCTGGTGGGACTGGTTGAACCAGCCTCTGGGTCAGACCACAGGCAGGTCGAGGCTTGTTGGTATGGAGTTCAGTCTGCGGTAGGAGAACGCAGTAAGGCTCTGTGGAGCAGAGCTATACAGCTCAAGGGACACAGACCAGGGGAGGTTGGGTGTCTCATTTTTGGGGGTGCCAAAGTAGAGTTTTTGCTGTTCTTTTGTTGCACAACGCAAGTTTGCATTTGTCAGTGTGCATGAGTGGCAGTGTGTTTGTATATGAGAGAGAGAGAGAACGAGAGAGCGAGTAATTAACATATAGTGTATATAGCACGTATAATGAATTACATACATTAGCATGGTACTCATTTAACTCATGTTTGCAAGCCCAACTCTTTGCATTCATATTTATCAGGAGTTTTTATATGAAGAGATACTTGTATTGAGTGTCAGTTTGTTTCCTTTTCCCACCCAAAATACATTTCTTAGCAGGAGCGGCCCCAGTGGGAACCAGTGGGAATTGGCGATCTTGCTGTTTACCAGCAAAGGGTCAACCTAGCAATCATGAGTGGGCGGCATTAGCTCCGGAGGTAGAGACGGTTGTCTGGCAACCAGAAGTTTGCTGGTTCGATCCCCGGCTCTGCCTAGCTAATTGTCAAGGTGTCCCTGAGCAAGACACCTAACCCTAACTGCTCCCAACGAGCTGGTTGTTGCCTTGCATGGTTGACACTGCCGTCAGTGTATGAATGGGTGAATGTGAGGCAATAAAAGTGCTCTATGTAATGCAATATATTTACCATTTACCATGAGTGCTTGAAACTTGTTCTATTAACCCAGCAATCATGAGTGCTTGAAATGTGATCCCATCATCAGATCACATCTCACTTCATCCAAATCTCATCCCATCAACTCATCTCCCCGACCCCCGTCTCATCTGCATCTCTCCCACAGCCCGGTCAGTTCTCCCTCCCTACTCACCGTACATCTTCCCCTCGTCAGAGAGGATGATCTTCCTCCGACCGCAGGGGGGGTAGATGGCGAGCGCCTCCTGGAAGCTCTGCTCGATGTCGGGGCTCCAGACGCCCTCGGCGTCCCCGTCCATAGCCTTGTCCAGCTCCTCGCTGTCCCCGTCCAGCCCATCCTCCGGGCTGCCGTTAGCGCTCCAGTCGTTGGACGCAATGGTGGCGACTCCCCCCTGGGCCGACCCCCCCCCCCGAGCCCAGCTGTCAGCAGATCTGAGGAGGAAGAGCAGAGAGAGAAAGTTTAATAGGAGATGAGATCAGGTTTTATTCAGGGTTTTTTAAGGCAGGTGTCAGGAAGGATTTAGTAGAATTGAATACCATTTAATATAAGATAAGATGAGATTGTACTTTAGTAATCCTACGGAGGGAAACACGGCTGTCATAGCAGTACAGTACAGGATAGTAGTAGAATTGAAGAGATTAAAGAAAATGAAATTGAGAATGAAACAAAAAGAAATACATGGAAAAGATGTCTATATATACATACACACCGTTTCTACTACCCTTAATGTGTTTTTCTCTTGACATATTTTCTAACATAAGATAAAGACATGACTTTATTAATCCCTGAAAGTTAAATTCAGGTGTTAACAGCAGCAAAAAGCGTCAGTGCCAATCAAACAAGACACCATAAAATACATTGGCAATAGGAATGAGAATTCTTCTGCTAATAGCTTGGCTAGGGTTAGGGTGTCTAGCTGTGGCTTGTGGACGTACAACATCTAAAAAAGGAGAGTTCTTGTGTGAAAGCTAGTCCAGATCAATGGCCAGACGGCTCCGTGAAGACTTAAAATCTGTTTTTTCACCGAGATTGAATTGACCCGCGCTATCCCTCTGGTTGCGCAACTCCAAAGATTACATGAGACAAGATCAACACTCGCACTCTTGTTGTGAAAACATATCCACCCACACACAGGGAAGTTTTGTTGTTCTCGCTCAACGATACAAGCGTGCACCCAGCAAAGATTGTGTAAATGCAACTATCTGCAAACACGGAGCTTAACTCCAAGGAGAAATGGTCTGGCATCAGGCGTGGCCCGGGGCACGGGACAGTATTTCACTGGAGGTGTAGCTGCAATTCGCCAGGTCAAGGGCCGAGTAAAGATTTCTGTAAATCTTCCCTTTATGGCTCTGGCATGGACTAAAGCTCCAGTCTTTTCCCTACTCACACACACAGGTGAAGTCATCCTCACATGTGGTGAAAAAGACGAATGCCGATACCCCAAAATATGCGTTTACAGTCTGTTACCTAAACACACCGAGGGAGATTGGACTTTCAAACTGATTCGATTTCAAGCATAAATGCACACATGCTTGGACGTTGTACAATCTCCTTGTCAATCTGAAGACTAAGCGTACAGGTGGCTCTTGACACCTGGAAACTACACAACACTGAACCTATAGATTGGGCAGATGTTGTGAGCGAAACACAGTACAGTTAAAAACGTTTACATCTACCGAGAGATAAACTCTGGCCAGCCTGTGTTTCCATATTTGTGAGGATATTTCTCAAGATCGCTAGCATGGGGGAGAGGCTGTCGGCAGTCAATGTTATGACTATGATTTATGACTCCAATACATTTTGAATATTCTTCAACAAAACATCGTATCACTGCACAAGACGAAAAAGCTGCACTGCAGGTTTGGTGACATCAGGCTAGTGATTTCCCAAATGAATGTCGTTACATGGATTCAGTTTATTTTTGTACTAAACTGGCATACGGGCCTACGCGTTCCGCTCAAAGCTACTTTTTGAGCTCCTTCAACACTCCAATTTGAAATGACTAGCCCGGAGCTGGGCCAGTGCGTACACGCGTGTGTTTCAGCGACTCTACAACTCTCCCACTTAAGGAAAAAACACAAATCCGATCTCCTTAATTGCCTTACATTTCCGTAATCCCTTTAAACGTATTCCCTTATTATATTATATTTACACAAAGAAACAGCGCTGATCATCACGAGGGCTCTAATCTGCCCCATTGATTTTCTCGTATTTATTTCCCCCTAAAACGGTCCAAATGAATTCAAGATATTCCATAAAATGTAAAGTTTAAAGAGCTGACTAATCAGCGCCGGCCTCAGAGAATGCCTGTGGTGTGGAGAGTGGGTCCCCAGTGCGGTGGGACCGTGGCTCTCTGCTACAGCACACATCTTAAGTACTTTACAGGATGGCTCCACAGACATGTATTGTTTCAGAGGCCCAGTGAGCTCACCGCACTCCCGGGACGCCTTTGGGTTTTTCAGCCGGGTTGTTCGCTCAAACGTTTGTATTTCTGCATATGTTGACAAAAATACACATGTTGGATAAATAAGGCGAATGTCAAACTCTGTGGTTCTTTGGGCGAAGGAAAATACGCCCTGAAAACGGACTGAGGTTAAATTAAACGTGAAAAAAAAAAGGCTTTTGTGTTTACTTTCTTTTTTTTCTTCTTGGGTTTAATGCAAATTAGTATAAAGTATGTAAGTATCAGGGTGGTACAAAAAACAATTAGAGAGAGAGCAAGTACAAAAATAAGCTATTATCCTTAAGGACACCGTAAAACTCAGACTAATTGTATGACTAATATATCATGGAAGTGTATGAATCCCGGCAAAAGTATTTTGCCGGGAACTATTATTAACCTTAGCCATTAATTAGCCTTCAAACAAATAAATGACAAGAGACTAAACTAAATAGAAGCAGCTGACTCATACTATAAATGATTGAAGGAAATAGAAACGGCAGTTGGGTTCTAGTTAGTTCGAACCACCACCACCATGAACCAGTGTTCCTCCTCCACACATGATGGCGGTTTGTGGCAAAACCACTCGCTAAACTCCGACGAGAATTTGACAAATAATATCCAGAGGGAAAGACAATTTTAGTTTAGAGGTTCCTGGTTATTGTTGACCTCTTGGGCCCTTTGGGGGGCCCTCGGGTCACAGTGTTAAACCCCACCACTGAAACAGAGCTCAGCCTCAGCTCTCATCAGGAGATCAAGTGATCCATCTCAGCCTTAAGAGACCAGTGTAGGACATAGGGGATAGGGAACCGGAGTATAGGTGGTAGGTGGAGCAAGGGGCCACATGTCAACTCCTTCTGCTCCCAGTACGATGCCGGCTAGACTCAGTTTACTCAGCTCACAATCACCTAACCCACCATTATCAGAGACAGAGAGAGAGAGAAAGACAGAGAGAGAGAGAGAGAGAGAGAGAGAGAGACGTATGATTACATACAAGTAACCAATCTGCATACCTTAGCCTATATATGTTTATATTATATTCTGAGTAATAAAGGAATAATTACATTTGTGTCTGCTTTTGCACACCTTTAGGCCTATATGATACGATATCTCAGTCTCAAGACACAGCTGATACGACTGCATCTTAACTTCATCTATCTGAGCATACCAAACACATGATAGCATTGTTTGTATGCAGGCATATACGATATGAGCAATATTTTAGAAATAACTCGTGCATGCAGCATGTCCAGAACATAAGAATGACAGTATGAACTGGTAAAGGCCAGTGAAAGCAGTAGAGAGTCCAAAGTGTTTCAATCTCCCCAGCTGTAAATGTCCGTGGCTGTTAAGACTCTTGTGTTGCGTCCGTTGGAATATCCTCGATTATGTTGTATGTTGCATGCACTGTACTGTATGTGATAGTGAGCGTGGTGGTGCTTATGGTGAACTAGAGGACAGAGGCCTGGCTTCAGCCCGGGGTGATAAACAAACAATAATAACGGCCATGTGATGGAGCTGCACGCGTCAACCCCTGTCCACTTATAGCTGCTGCGATACACAGATGACCTAAGTGTGTGTGTATGTGTGTGTGTGTGTGTTTCTTGTTTTCAAATCGTGTGGATCCATCGACCTCGGCAGTGCTTATGAGAGTGGGTTTGAGTGGGGCTCTGTGAGTGTACAGTGTGTGAGTGTGTATGTGCGTGCGTGTGTGTGTCTGTGTTTGTGTGCATGTGTGTGTGTGTGTGTGTGTGTTTGTGTATGTGTGAGTGTGTGTGTGTGAGAGTGACTCTTCGGAGAGAGCAGGGCCTGAATTCCAGACATGTCCTTATTAAGAAAGGGAGCGAACACTGTTCCTCCTCCTCC
>OMKP01021378.1:0-29273 GCA_900302375.1 Bathygadus melanobranchus
GATTTGTGCTTAGGCATAATACGCTGCATTCCTAAAGCTATTTTCTTCACCAGTGTAAACCCAACATTATCTAAAACAAATCTAATTTCACAAACCCATTGCTTTATAGATGCATGTGCGGTACCACCAGATGTCATTAGCTCCTAATTTGCAACAGCTTGATGGAGTCTTCAGCTAATCTTGGAGCAGACGGCTTCACCCACATCTTCAGCCCTGTCTCCCTCTTTCTGACATCATGCCACTATCCCACCCACACTGGCACCATGCACCTACCCCCAGGTTAGGGAAGAGGGACAAAACAGCTGACAGCCTGTTTGTGTTGTGCCCATCATGTGTGTGTGTGTGCTCAAACAAGCAGGCAGACACACACACATACACATCATACACACACATACCAATTTTTGGCCTATAGGCTGGACATAAATGATATTTACCCATTGTAAATGATCTGGCTAATGGAATGTCTTGTATAACATGCACGCACACGCACGCACACACGCAGACACACACGCACACACACACACACACACACATGTGTTATGTCAGCCTAACCCAATTTAGTTGCCCAAAGGCTGAGAGGTCTTTAACCCGTCCAGGAGTATCTTCTCCATGGTCTTATGATGTCTCAGTGCCTTGGGTAGCTGTAATGATACAGGAGCAGGCCGCTATACTCTCACCCTGATGGAGGCGCCGGGGGAGTAACTGAGATGTAATCATAACCTTATTCTTTTATTGCACGTACTATATGACCTGATGGCCAGCTGTGTGCGACTCTGTCCTAGTGGGAGGTTGTAATATACGATAAGGCAGTTGTAGGCATTTTTATTGAAGGTGAACTCGACAGAAAAAGTTTCATTCGAGTCATCTACAACCAATTATCATAATAAAGCAAAGATAATATAATTGGAGAGGAAAAAGGCCTTACATGTGAAACACTCATTTCTGATGAAGCGGACACTAATACATTCATCACATTATAATTGTAGTAGTCTGACAAGTGCAGATTCGCCTGGAGTAGACTCAATTAAACCAGGGCAGGGAGAGCCCTACATGAGTAAATTTGTAAATTTGGTAAATTTGAGGGCTATGAGAAGAATCTATCAGTAATCTGTGTGTGAATGTGTGAGAACAACCCTCTGTGTGACATAATGTCCATAAAGGTTGGTGTATATAGGCAAGGCAAGGCAAGTTGTTTTGTGTAGCACCATTCAAACACAAGGCCATTCACAGTGCTTTACAAAGAAAAAGAGGAAAGGGTTAAATTACAAGAAATTAAAAAACAATGTAGAATGAAATAAAAAAACAATGTAAAATAAAATAGAAATACTAAAAAATATATAAGATGCAGATAAATATTTAATTAAAAGCTGCAGATGTTTTGAGCCCTGATTTAAAAGAATAAAGTGTTGGTGCAGACCTCACGTGTTCTGGAGGTTTGTTCCAGATCTGTGGTGCATAAAAGCTGCTTCACCATACTTGGTTCGAACCCTGGGAACAGTGAGCAGGCAGGTCCCTGATGACCTGAGAGCTCTAGTGGGCTCAAACCACACAAGCAGATCACAGATGTATTTTGGTCCTAACCCATTTCGTGCTTTGTACACTACTAGTGATATTTTGAACTCAATTCTCTGGCAAACAAGGACGCCAATGGAGTGATCTTAGCACTGGAGTATGTGGTCTGCTTTCTTAGTGTTAGTTAAAACTCGCATTCTGGATGAGTTGGAGCTCGTGTAGCTCTTTGGGTATTTCTCTTTCTTAATGTCCGTATCAACAATGAAAGCACCTCGAGTGACAGTGTTTTTCTCCTGCTCCAAGTATTGTCTGTTATCTTCAGCGTCAATGGCCATTCAAGGAACCGAGGTCTAACTGGCTTTTGTGAGACAATTTACTAATTGCTTACTATTTACTTGCTTTTATCCAAAGCAACTTAAAGTGATTTAGATACATTTCGTTAAGGAGCAGGTAGGAGTTAGGCATTGTACACAAGGATGCCTACATGTAGGCTGTCGACATAGAACCCAGCACCTTTGGCCTGCGATTCAAACACCCAAGCCACTCACACTGTGTTGCTGTAGTAAAAACACATAAATGCGTCATCATGACATTAGTTTGTTTTAGGTGATCTCCGTGAAGGGGGTTATAATGTCTCAATCTCTGTCATGTTTCAGAAAGCCTGGCTATTCTAATGCTATTCACTGGAGTCACAATGCGTTGATACTCATTGTTCCTTGGAGACTCAAGGTGAGCCTTGAGCACCAAGACTTCCACAGGAAGCCGTCTTTAACAGCCTTGGAGAAGATGAGGTCCTGACTTCTGTAACACATGTCACTTTATATTAGGCTCCAAATTACTGCTTGCCACTCCACAGCCAATCAAAACCACTTGACAGCAAACATCAACAGATCTTTTTATAATTGCACCTGAGCTAAGTAATTTAGCAGAACCCCTCAGGGATTGACTTCCACTTTTTTAGATGCATATGCAAAGCATGTGTTTGCCAAACACGTGCTTTGCTTGATTTGTTTGTGGCCCCGAAGAAAATGTAAATATTTGCCGAAACCATTCTCTATAACCGATATTAGCAAATAAATGAGCTGTTTGTGGAAGTTTTGTTGGTATAAAAAACATTTCATTAAAATGTGTATAGTGTGTGGCATATTGTTATTGATGTGTTTCACTATCACACAACCTCCAAGCCCAACATTTTCACTGCAAAGTTTCCCCCATCCCATTTCAGATCATCCAACCAAAAGGCCATTAATATTTAATTCACACATGGCCTGAGCAGCTTTTACAGCACTGCTGTCTCATGAAGGCGGAGAACGAGATTGCTTGTGACTGCCACATGTAGGCTAATGGTATTCACCTCCTGTAACATCGTTCGGATGTGAGACACTCGTACGGTATTTTTCCAATTTAGCTCAGTGACATATCCCTGGCTCGTCAAAATAAGATGCAGTCCGCATCCAGTCTGCAGTCTGATTTCCAATGATCTCACTACCCTCTTCCCCCTCCATCGCGATGGGATATTCCCCAGACTGTGACGTCGTGATGACGAGACGTACGTGGGTTGTGTTGAACTTCTACAGGGGAGGGAGTGAAATGCGGCAAGGATAAAGGCCGGGGTTCTAGGTTAATAATGACTTGATGATGTGCTTCTGCTAGTTACAATTACAGCAGGGCAGCACGCCATCAATCAATGCTCGCTACATGGGATCGTAGCTTATGTATCAGATGTGATCTGATGTGATTCAGAAGATCGTTGACATTAACATACTTTTTTCTCCGCAGTCTCAGATAATGTGCACATGGTTAAACAACATTCTTGTAGTTATTTTCTATTCTATCTGTTCACAGCCTTCACAACAACATTTACAGTACATGACATGGTAGAAATACATCATATATTTAACAAATATCAATATATTTAATATTTGCTGACGCTACCAAACGGTGAAGAAGCTTGAGTCAGGAGAACAACGGACTGAATCAGGGAAATCCTGGATTATGTGTCTTTGGATCTTCCACCTCCACCCTCCTCTTCACCAGTAGAACAAAGCCAGCGCATCTTAGTTAGCTGCGGGCTATAAACATGCACACACATCTGGATCTCCTCTTACCTACCTTCCGTGTGTGTGTGTGTGTGTGTGTATGCATATCTGTGTATGTGTGTGTGAGCGCACACATATCCAAGCGGGTTTGTGTGTATACGTGCGCGTGTGTGTGTACACATATCTGTGTGCATGCATGCGCGCGCGTGTGTGTGCACGCATATCTGTGTGTGTGTGTACACGCATGCGCTTGGCGTTAATGTTAGCTCTGGTGCCCACAAGGCATCATTTTAGAAGATCAGCTCTTTTTTCCTCACAAGCTTTCAATGGGGAAAGCTTAAGGGGCTGTAAGCAGAGCCTGAAGCACAAAACACTTCACACTGCATCTGTTTGATCCTCACGTGTCAGCCTGCTGCTATGGCTACGGCTACGCGTTATTAGTTGAAAATCTTTGTCGATTCTCAGAGACACGTTGAGCAATTCCCATTATGAAGACAGTTGAAATATCGCCATAGACAAGTGCCATTTATTTCTCAGGCACCACGCCCGGACTCTCCCTGGCCAGCGAGACCCTGATGGACAAACTATCTCAGGTTAAGTGTCTGGCTACTTCCCCTGTGGACAGTTAAAGAGGCCCATTGAGGGGACGATGTGATGAGGGTACGTGGCGAGGCTGATGCAGGGGTTTTCGTGGCGGTGTAGTTAGTAGCTTCTCCCACAATCTTATTGTGAGGTGGGGGGAGGGGGGGGGTGACCAATATCCTTCATCAAAGGTCGTCTGGATTCAATCAATTCTTTCCCCATCTCCTAGCTAGCATTAGTTGGGTTGCTGTTCTTACCAATAGAGATCATGAATGAAGAAAGCTCTTTTTTTTCAATTGATCACATTTTTCTATTTCTTTTTTTGGCATGAGACAAAAAATACCAATACACAACCATGATGGTTATGTGTTGTCAAGGGGCCACACATGTCTGCTAGGTTGTACTCTGTGTGTGCGTGTGCGCATGTGTGTGTGTGTGTGTGTGTGCTCTGCATGTGTATTAAGACAAGTCTTTCATGGAGGATAAATCCTATGGGCCCTTAAAGTCATCCGTTGAATGGGATAATTTAGCTCTATTTCCTGGCAAGGCTAATACCAATAGAGCATGATAGAGAGTTAAAGAGTGTGAAGAGAGTGGATGGTCATTACCCATTATAAATCACACCAATTCCACGGAGAGAGAGAGAGAGATGGGGGGAGAGCGAGGTGGAGGTAGAGAGAGAGAGAGAGATTACATGTGCATTAAGAGGTGTGTCAAGGACAGGGAAGCTCAGACTCCTGAGGATTCACCTGAGTCATTTAGATTAACCTCCCTGCCTTCACTCAGAGCAGTCTCAGGTCAACATTTCAAGAGTGACTCATG
Source organism: Bathygadus melanobranchus (assembly GCA_900302375.1). Lineage (NCBI taxonomy): Eukaryota > Metazoa > Chordata > Actinopteri > Gadiformes > Macrouridae > Bathygadus > Bathygadus melanobranchus. The sequence goes on from OMKP01021378.1 coordinate 4,956, forward strand.
CTCAACCATACGTTCCACATGCTGTCATTAAGGCTATGATGTCAGATGTCTAGATGTACGCCATTTATATACCATTACCCAACGCACTGCTAAAATCCCACTAAATAAGTGGGCCAGGTTGTTGCTATTAATTAAAGACAATTGAGACACATACTGTAGTATTTAATATAAGTAATTGTTATTAAATTTGAAATTGGTATTATTATGTTTTGGACCATACCGGTTTAAATTCTGTTATATGAACAAGGTATGTTCAAAATTGCTTTTTTCATTCTTACTTGCGATGTTCGGGTGCCCTACTGAGGGATCTACTAGACCGACTACTGCTGCTCTCATTAATTATTGCTAGAATGTAAGATTACATTTATATAAAATATATATAGATAATTTTAGTCAACTTAAGTTACTTATTTATTTTTCTTTACTATATTTTCAAAGTCATTTTTTCAACTGGAATAATGTTACTGATTTGGAGAAAAAGTGTTCAGTGTAATGTAGTACTCATACTGTACAACACATACAAGCAAACATGGAGTTTAATGATTAATTAGCTCATCCTAGCAATGACATATGCTCTGGTAGAATGCCGCGGCAACACACATGGGGCTACTTCAGTGATCACAATCTCAATCTTCAACAACCTCTTCTTCCTCCTCTTCCTCCATATTGACCATATTGATTATTGATCCAAAATGTCTCAAAGTTGAATTGATTCCGGTTCCCAGTGGGATCTGTGGTGCCAATAGCCACTGAGCTGGCTAAGCAATTAGCTTATCAAACCCACCCACCGGCCGTATGGCGAAGCTAATCCAGGGATGCTGTGGGAAAGGTACTGTTAAATACGGAAAGCAATGAGCTCTTGTTTCGAAGAATGTATTCATGTGTTCCTGGATCACAGCTAGTAGTACCCACTTCAGGGGCAACCGTGAGGTGTGTTTCGCTGTAGTTCCCCTGTTGGCCCCTGTGTCCAAGGTAAACACATTCCTACCTGCAGCACAATCATAAACTCTGATATTATACCGTTGCTCCCAGTGCTTACACCAACCCCCCTATACTATACTGGTTGCACCCACCTCTGTCATGGAGATGAGGTCCCCCCCACCCCAGACAGTGGAGTGTGGGGTACCATTTGGTATTTAAATGGGTCAAACTGTTTGATTTATTCATGCCCTGGGTGTTTAGTGCCACTCAGGCTGACAGGTGTGCTCGGAGCTCTCTCTGGTATCACAGCATCCTGTCCTCCCTCTGCTCTCCCCTTTAACCTGACCTGCACACAGCACTGCACATGATGCGGTGTGGTGTAGGGTGGGTTAGGTCAGGTGTGGTTAGATTTGTCACTTGTATGCCTGTTTTCTGTTTTTAATCGGTGTTCATGAAGGTGCTGCATTGCCACGCAGAAGACCAACAACCTCAGTGACGGTTTGTCGCACCTTTGTCATTCTTTGTGATTTCACTGCACGAGGCGACACGAATGCGGCTGATTACACTCTGTGTGTTCCTACATGTAAGACAAATGAATCCCAGGTTCCATAGCAGAACGTACAAAGTAAGGACAGCTCTAAGAATCAAAAAAAGAGATTTTTACACCAGAATAAACTCCACAAAAAGGGATAGGCGATCAAAGGGATGAAATGTGGTGTTATGATGTGGATGTTATGGGGACACAGAAGTCATCCCCCCCACTGCCTTTGAATTCTGACATGAAGCCAGTCCTGCAGATTACAGAGGAGCTCACCTGCATCAGTGACCGGCAGCCAGACAAGAGAGGACACTTTACTGGCCCTGAGCATATGAAACCACAAGAAAAGCCTTTTGAAGCATCCCCCCATTTCTCTCTCTCCCTCTCTATCTCTTTTTCTCTCTCTCTCTCTCTCATACACACTCGCTCTTGTACTCTGTAATGTCGTTTCTTCTTCACACAACAAACAGACGAACAGACGAGATTGAAGTGTGTTCCATTGTTGAGTGAACACAGAGAGAGAGAGAGAGAGAGAGAGAGAGGGAGAGGGAGACAGAGAAAGAAAGAGAGAAAGACTTTCTTTCTCTTTGTTGAAAGTTATACAAATGTTACTACGGCACTATCTCCATCTCTCATAAATGTGTAATGAATATGCAAATACATGCATCCCAACAATAACATTAATTGACTCTTCCCAGAGATATACTGTGCGATATAATACAAACATTGCTGTGTAAACAATAGTCCTTTTATTCAACCATTGCATATCTTAATATTTAAGTCCAGTACGGTAAGTCTCATTTGAATACTGTTCTCAATTCTAACTTGTGTATCTGCATTATCGTTCGTGTTTTAAGAGATATCCCAAATAAACATATGCATGGCAACCCCCTCTACTTCAATGTGCACACACATACACACACACATATAGGATTGTGCATTCCATTACATCACTAAATGATGTGTTTTTCCGAGGACAGCCTCACTCCAGCCACCTGCAGGGGTCCCTGATGGTCGTCATGTGCACCGCAGGGTGTGGGGGATGTGGAGGCTAGGCCTGGGAAATCCCAAGTAATCAGCCTAATAAAGCAGACCCTGGCCCATTTGTTCACACTGTGACACAGCAGACCAGATGGTCCCTAAGACTGGCCCGGCCTGCATATTCATGAGCGAAGCCTGACCCTGCCACTTCTGAGGGGCTGACCTCTGACCCGGCCTATTCAGGATATGGAAGGGGCCAGAGGGAGACGTATCACAGTAAAGTACACCCACCTCCCTCACCACCACCACTACCACCACCGAGAGACCATACTTGAGTGGCTGACCTCGTGGGGGACTGGAGGTATGTGATAGGCTGTGAGAACACCACGGTAGTAAGCCTGGGGTTCCCAGGCTCCAACAGGCGCTCTCTGGAAGTGAACATCTGCCCCCCAGAACACAGAGCAGACAGTGGGAGAGGAGTGGGCAGGGCAGGGCGTGTGGAGTGTGGAGCTCAGACAAAGCCAAAGTGGGGCGGGGCTGGAGATGTCACCGCATGGCAAACGTAGCACGAGACTGTGTTTCAGTGAACCGTGACCCTCCCCCGTAGGATGTTTGGGTGCACGCCACACACACACACACACACCACCTGGGAGTGTTGGAATCAGCAAAGTCAAACAAAGAACACGAACGCAGCCTCCAAATGAACAGTTCATTGAACTTTGTAGTTCCTTAGTAGAATAGTTCCTCCAATGACATGTGCGCTGTTCATATACACTGTTCACCATACACAATCAACCACGGCACACACATGTTCATATACTGTATTTCATTCATACATACAATGCACCACATGATACATTATTGCAGCCATTATCCTGTCCTATATACATATATTCATTTACAGCACAATATAGTTTAATGGCTCTGAAATACTATATTGAATACTGTTCACGATCCTATGGGAAAGGCCTGCATGGCCCAGGGAGATGAAGAGGCTCTATAATTGCGATGCACACAACGACAACAATGATGCTGTGATTACAGCAGAGTGTGTGTGTGCGTGCCGCTGCACCACAGCCATTTCTGCATAAGCTGCTGCAGTAGCAGAAATTTCAGCATGGCCGCCTCTTCATTACTGATGGTATCGAGGCGTGTTGGACCCGCGTGGAGAAGGGCCAGCAGGGAGGATATCACCCTGCATCCGTCTGACTAAGTGGCTTCAGGGTGACGGAGAAATACGCTGATTTATAACGCTTGTGAGTGGCTACTGTTTCATATTTTTTTGTCCAAGGTCCCATTTAGCAAGTGCAGAATCGTAGTCAGGAAATAGATGTCTGCCGTAGTGAGTTCACACGTCACATAATGGAGAGACGGGGGTCTCTCCATTAGCTAATGAAACTAATAAACAGCTAATAACACAAACAGAGTAAGAGACCCTGGATCGACGCCACCGCTGCCCGAAGCCTTTGTGACCCTCCTACTTTTCACTGTTACTAGATTAGAATGCTGTATGTAGGAGTAGGGCGAGGGTTAAGGGTTTAGGGCTCTGATCTCATTTGCGAATTCACAACTCAACTTTTGTAGTTCTTCCTCTGCTCTGGTTAGCCTAATGTCAACATTAATAAAAACACTGAATTAAATTCTACTCGTTATACACTCAACAAAAACATAAATGCAACACTTTTGTTTTCCCTCCCATTTTTAGTGAGATCTAAAAAGATCTCTGTAAAGATCTAAGACTTTTTCTATCCACACAAAAGGCTTATTTCTCTCAAACTTTGAGCACAAATGTGTTATAATCCATGTTAGTGAGCACTTCTCCTTTGCTAAGATCCAAAGGAATCCACTCGGCGTGTCAACATCAAGGTGTGGGCTGGTCACAATAAAAGGCCACTCTAAAATGAGTAGTTTTATCACACAACACAGGTTTTGAGGGAGCATGCAATTGGCTTGCTGCTTGCAGGAATATCCAGCGGAGCTGTTGCCTGTGAATTGAATGTTCATTTGCCCACCATAAGCCGTCTCCAATGTGTTTTCTGTGAATCAGGCAGTACATTCAGCCGGCCTCGCAACCACAGACCATGTGCAACCACGCCAGGACCTCCACATCCTGCTTCTTCACCTGCAAGATCGAGACCAGCCACCCGGACAGCTGATGCAACAGTTGGTTTGCACAACCAAAGAATTTCTGCACAAACTGTCAGAAATAAGCCATTTGTGTGCATAGAAAAGTCTTCAAAAGTCAATCTTTTATTTCAACTCATGAGAAATGGAAATGGAAAACAAATGTGTTGCATTTATATTTTTGTTGAGTATATATAACTTTCACACATCTTTTCCCTTTAACCTTCATCACGTTTTTGTCTTGATTCGCACATTCGTAAATTTTTTGTACTCACTGATATATTCCAACTACATTACGTCTGCATTGGCACATATTGTAACTGTAGCCATGTCTGGAAGGAGTGACATGTTCCAACTGGATGGTCAAATCGATAGAGACTGTAACTGTGATGAAGGACTCCCATGCAGATAAACATGTAGACATGTTGACGAAAGAGCTCTTCCTCCTATAAGAGGATTTTGCTTCCTCTACAGATGATCCTGCATTATGTAGCAATTACATGCACAATGGCAGTTAATTAACCAATCATTCATAATTTACAGCTGCTGTGTTGAGTCTGTGTTGTGTAATTCAATAGGGGCCTTTTGGACATGTTCCCAAGCATGTGCATGCACACACACACACACACGCACAGTGACACAGACACTCAAGCATCCCTTGGGAAGTGTCACAAGCGGTGTTGACGTACAGTCTCTTGACACGGGTTCGACAGTCCCATCTCCTGCCACCGCTCCACCCCTCAGCAACTCCATGGCAACGTGTCACCTTTCCAGCTCTCTCCCACTCACCATGAGGACTTGCACCACCAGAATAGATTGATTCACAGTCAGGATCCCGAAGGTGTCATCCAGGAGGGGGTGGTAGTGGTGGTGGTGGTGGAGGTGGTGGGGGACTTAACTTGGAGTGGGAGAGTTTGGTAGCAGAGGACACCGACACCGAGAGCTGTTTCCTCTTAGTAGTGCGGTGAATAAGGTCCTATCTCTCTGACGCAGCATCAGATATCACAGGAGAATGCAGAGAAACACTGGAAAGTCTTCGACCATGCTCATTCATTGAGGCTGACGCGATAACGGAGGTTATTCCACTAACCCCCGTGTCTTTACAGGACCCCATCAATCCATCATAACCGTTTCTCCTGGCGTCACTGAAACATCTGTTGCAATATAATTTGCAATACAAGGAATTGCAATAATTCCTTGTACCAGTTCTGCCAAAGAGATGCAGATTGGACATTGATTCCAAAAGACGAAAGTTACATATTGCCATTGTTTACATTCATGGCAGGTGCGTGCACGCTAAACGCTCTCAGAATCAGTACATTGCTCTGCATAATCAGTACAAGTCAGTTATTTTGACAAATTATATTCCTAATGGATGTTTTAGTGAAGCCAAGAGAGAGAGGATTCGATCACAATTTGATCACCCATACCGGTATTGTCCTTTAAATTATTCAGAGATTGTTTTTTTTTTCTGAGAGTTATTACGACTAATAACGCCATGTTTGCTACTGAAAAGATGGGGGGTGCTGAGTGCTTTTCATGGTGAACACAGAGGTGTTCTAGTGAGCCATTACCATCTCTTCCACCCACTATTTATACCCAGAACCTGCCAGCTCTGATGCCCCCCACTCCAGCTGAGGTTTCCTTTTTTCCGATTGGTTAGACCCCAGGTGGCTTTCACAATATAAGGAGACAACTTGTCTTTCTTTGTACAGAGTGCCTTCTTACAAAGATTAAGGGGAAGTGGAACACCGTGAGACGTTGAAAGCAGTTGCTATTCGTTCATTAATGTGCGGTGTGCGTGCGTGTGTGCGTGTGTGTGTGTGTGTGTCTGTGTGAGTGTGTGTGTGCGTGTGTGTGTGTGTTAGGGAGAAGCACAAGGTAAATAGGCGATAAATGATCCCTCAGCTGTGGGGGGAACACGAGACGCCACATTAACCCCAGTAATCGACCACCGAGTGTCTACAAGCCGTAGGAAGCGTTCCATTTAAGGGGCAAGGTGGTGGCGGTGGTGGCGGAGCTGGGGAATCACTCTGTAGAGATGGTCGACAGGAGGGAGATTAAAGATTAAAGCAGGTGGTTTATTGTAAAATGTATGTTTGGATCTCTATTAGCGCCCACTAGTAGTTGGTGTGCATGAGACACTTCTGTGGAGTGTGTGTGGTTAGGGTTAGGGTTAGGGTTAGGGATGGCAGGCTTAAGCGTAGACCTATATACATAGATGCTGCATCAAAACACAGCGCATTCGTTTACTTGTATTAAATGGGGGAGTCAGCCTAATCAAGGCTCACAAGTTAAACCAGCTATCACCACACACACTCAAGGAGAGAGCACTGACGTGTCAGCATTTACCACCTGCTCAGGCTGTAATGTTCAACTTTCTACCTGTGTCAGAAGAGCCCAGAAAGGCCACCTCACTGCTACACTGTCGCCCAGTGGGGCCTCTCCGGCCCAGAAAGGGACACAGAGGGCTGTCCTGACCTCCCAGCTCCAGCCCTTTCCCAGGCGACAGCAACGGTCGCTGGTGGAGCCCAGTGGAGGACGGGGGAGGCAGAGCAGCAACCATCACAAGGAACCGTCTGCAGCTAGCAGCCCCTGGAACCAGCCCACAGCAGCCCAGATCCAGCAACACCTCTGCCAGCCAGCACAGCAGCCAAGGCCCCATGCTCCTAGCCTGATATCAGACAGAATTGTCAATTTGTTACACTCCATTTCCATCTTCAGGCTGACATTGCCTCCACTCTAACCGATTTCCGTGGGGAAGGGAGATTCGATTTTCCCTAACCAATCACGAGAGACCAATGATGCGTGGCCATGCCAACACACTGGTTTTGCCGGGGTTTTAAGAGTGGAGCCAAGTAAAAACAAATTACAATGTAGTAATGAGACGGCATGCCACCTATGTAAGATACATTGTATTAATCAATAGGATCATACATCAATCAAATAGCAGCCATTAAGTGAACGTTTCCAAGATGTCAGGGTAACTCTGCCATATAGACCCGGTGTCTGGTCTGGATTCTGGGAGGATTTGTGTAAAATGTTTTCGACTACTTGTCAGGGTTGATTCTAGCAATTCTAAAAAATGGCAATCAGGGCTGTTGTCAACAGATTGACAACAGCGTTCGTCCTGCCATTGGAGCTGATTGGCTAATTGTTAGTCACCCTGCTCATTGGATAATTTTCATCGCTGTCTGAGTGTGGAGCCCTGGTGGAGTGGGTGGATTCAAAGGTCTGGACCCAGGCAACCATGCTCCAGCAGGGAGACGGGGATAATGTCTCATCGCCCTGGTGGGCGGTGGCCTACCGAGGCCTGTTCTGGACCCTACCACTGTGGTCCAGCTGTTGAGGATCCTCCCAGACAGTCCAGGGATACCCCCACCAACCAAGGCAGCAGCCCCAGACCAATTGGCTTGTCACACTGGGAAGGTGTGTGGACAATGGGGTTATTATTTTATTTTAGGTATGGTAACTCTATTAAAGATTGCAGTTGTTAGTTTGTATGGGGGTGGGGGTAGGCTTCGGCTTCCCCAGCCTCAGTTTGGCAGTAGGGGTATGTGTGTGGTTGGTGGCTGGTTTAAGCAGCCTCACCTGGCCCGCGTCAGGCTGATCAGGCTCTGGGGCTGGGTGAGGCTGCACACCTGTGGTGCATGAGAATAAGCAAGGCGCACAGGATAAACCAGCCATCACCAGACACACTGAGGGAGAGCTCTGACATGTCAGCATTTCAAGATGGTGGTCGTTTAACCCCTGCGGTGTGTGTTTCCATCAACCCTGACCGCAGCCCAAGGTGGCCATTAGGACATGTCTTTAGCTGACGGGTATGGCGGTGGTCTTGTTGAAATGAGTTTCAACTTCACAATAACAAATGGAGGACAATTGTAGTTGTTTTTTGGGTGTGTAATTTGTCATCGCACCAACTGTTATGCCACAATGTTCCCACATCAGTGCTGCACCTTTTCTCCAGTGTGAGGAAGCATATTTAAACCACTGAGCAAGCGATCCTCTCTGTTAGTCTGCTGTAAACGCACAGAAGCTCAACATAAACAAAAGTCAAAGACCGACATTTAACCAATTTTACTCCCTCTTCTTTTAGTTCATGTAACTCTTAATGTTCTATGGAATTAAATATTGTGTTTTGCTCATCGTCGGAAAACGAACGATTACACAAAAGTGTTGAATATATATATATACACTTAAATGCACGAACAGACACCAGAGATATGAGACACACACACACACAACAGACACAGACATACCCACACATGCACACGCACACACATACACTACACACACACATCACAATCATCACACTTGTGTGATGAGTGATGGGGCTGTCTGCTGATGTCCAGCAGTCGTGAGGCGGTTGATGGCGTCCACTCAGGGCCCGAGAGCCGTCGCTCAGAGGGAGGAGAGCCTTCTGTCATCAATATGCATTGCTCCTCATCAGTATTCATCAAGCTCATATATATTCATCAGTGGTTACACAGCAGTAGATTAGGGGAGCTCTGGAGGTATATCAGCAGATGAAAGACTACTGTAGAGTGTTCCTCTCAAGCACAATCACTTGCTTTGTTTCTGAGGCTGCTACAGGGATAGTCGCTGTGCTGTATAGAAAGCACGGCTATATTACGTTGATCCTAAACGACATTCTGATTCGGTCAACATTTCTGTCGTTACGTTTTGTTTTTTTCTCTCGGTGTTGTTTGGCGCGATCCAGGAGGGGGAGGCGTTAATCTCCTGTCCATCACAGTGTTATCAGACAAACGAGGGAAACAAGGTCTCTCTCATTATGTATTATCAGTACCTTAGACTGATTGACTCAGCTGTCTGAATGTAATTAAAAACACCACAGTAGTGAAGGAGGAGAGACAGGGATTGTGTAGAGATGACCTATTTATTTTTCTCCTTACAAGTTGTTTATTTCCCCTCCCCCTGTTGTATGTGATGCAGTCCTCTCCCCCACTCCTCACCCCGTCTCACCTCTCCTCCTCGCCCCATCTTGGTTCTGCCTCCACCTCACCTCTCTCCTCCTTACCTCTCCTCTTCTCTCCTCCTCACCTCTCTTCTTCTCTCCTCTCCTCCCCACCTCTCCTCCTCACCTCACCGCTCTCCCCCCCAGTTCTCTCCCATCCTACACTCTCCTCTCCTCTCCCGCTCCCTAATTGGCTGTCTCCTGCTGTGGGAGGCGCCCGCTCACAGCCACCAGCAGACGATGGAGGATGGATTGTTTTAAGGCTCGTTAGAAGCTTCCTTCCTGCCACACACCACGTTAAATGACTTTGTACAATGGACTCTTATTGGTCATTTGTGTATACAGTGTGTTTGGACGGTGTAAAGGTCATTCTTCACAGAGTGAAGTCATGTCACTATGTGCGCATGTGTGAGTGAACGTGTATGTGTGTGTCTGCGTGTGTGAGGGAGAAAGACAGAGCGAGAGAGAGAGAGAGAGAGAGAGAGAGAGAGAGAGAGAGAGAGAGAGAGAGAGAGAGAGAGAGCATGTGTGTACAGGAAGTCAGGCCAGGGAGTGAAAGGTAGAAGAGCAGAGTGATAATATAATTCACAGCAGTCAGCAGTATGTGTTTTGAGTTTTGGGGCCGGCGTTGGATTGAAGTGAGAACTTACTAGGCCTGACATCTCAGTGTTTCCTGCCCACTGTTTTCCTACCCACCCTCTACAGTGCACTACACACTTAATGGCTACAATCAGCAGAAAATTGGACTCAGCAGAGCGATGGGGAGGGAAGAGTCGCGGCCGGCCGACGTGTGGAAACAGCATTTGTTCAGACAGTGAGCCGGCAGCGGCGCAGGACAGGCTAACAGAGACGGTGTGTGTGTGCTGAGCAGGCGCAAACACACGGCTACTTGTTTTTTTTTGTGGTGCTCCAGTAATAAGTCATAGGTGCAAAAGCAATGATAAATCACAGCATCTGAACCAGCAGGAAGTTCCTGGACAGCTGCTAGCTCGTCTCTCTCTCTCTGTCTCTCTCTCTCAGACGCTCAACAACCCTGGGCCATCTGTGTGGGGAAACATCACATTTATTTAGATCTGCTAGATGTTTTTCCACATGTGTGTGTGTGTGTGAGGTCTGGTCAGTGAAGGTTTGGCTGTCAGAAGTTTGGCTCCTTGTGTATTTCATGAACATCTCACTTCTGTTAATAATGTCTTTCACGTGAGGTGTGACATCACTGCCGCATTAGTCACTCACTGCTGACAATAGTGAACATTAATTATACAAAGATGAATCACCCATTTACCAAGTGTCTTTCCTGACTTGAAGGCCATTAAACAACGGATTCATCAGATATATTATATTTTATATGTACATTATCAGTGCAAGGCAGCTCTCGTGAGTACCCAGCAGTATACACTGAATCACACCTGACACTTTTGATAGAAAGATGGTCCTCCATTTTTTTAAAAAGAAGACAAAAACCCCCACACGGCACGAGCATCCTTTGTGGGGTCGAGGAGCGTTTCTATGCTAGCAGGAGTGGAGGACTAGTATTTATAGCTCCCTTGTTGCAATTAGATCCCCACATGAGCATTTTAATGGCACGTCTAACAGGGGACTCAGAGTTGTTGACTCAGCCACCCCCCCCACCCCAAAACAACAGGGTTGACTAGTCATCCTATTGCTTTCATTTCCAGTCCATAACACAGATATTTATATGATTAGCAATGACACATTATCGTTAAAAAGGCTCTAACATTTAGCTTTCATTTGCACACTATCATTACACCCTGAACAGAAATCCAATTCCGCATTCACACTAATTTACTTCATGCCCAAATCATTAGGCCTCCGTGATAAAGCGCGCGTTGCCGCGGAGCCACGAGGAGCTTGTTACCGCCTGCTCAGCCTGTTCTGCTCGGTCGCGTCTTCCACCTTCCATATTCCATCTTGTCTGCTCGGCGCTGGAAACAATCTGATTAAAAACACCGGCGAACACAGCAGCAGGCCGCGTGCTGGCTAATCAAAACATAATGGGACTCTCATACGTTGTCCCGGACTGGGCTTTAATGAGACACAGCGCGCTAGCTCAAACTGGATTTTAATGGCGGTTTCCGTGCACACGACAGGTGTAAGGGAGACGAGCGGCGTTGTGTTTATCTTTCCCATGAACAACACGCACAAACCCACAACAGGGTTTAAATGTCCTGCCTGCTGTTCAACGCGGAGTTGATTGGGTTGCGTTATAACTCTCAAGTAGGCCTTCTTTCTCGTGATGAACGTCACATTTTTACGAAGCCTTGCAAAAAGATGCTATTTCGGTTCTGTAGACATCAGCTGTTCCCAACTCACACCTCTGCTGATTAGCATCCTCTATTAGCAGGCCCAGTGATGACTTGTTAGAGGAATTGGTGAGGTTGGGTCATTCACAATCCTCATTGGTCAATATACCTACGCACTACACTGCAATAGGTTGGTTGATTATCGATTAAATATATTGTAGTATAGTAACAACAACAGCAGATATAGTTACAGAACAAGACTTGTATAATGTATCTGATAAGATCAACATCTCTTGTGTAATGTAACCCATTCAGTAAAGTACGCCCTCGTACCTATTCCCTTTGTTTCCATAGAAAAGCAGTGGCAGCAGTTTGTATGTTCGTATCAGTGGAGCAGCGATCGGGGCCCCTCTCGGGCCCTTGCCTCCCGACGGTGACCTCTGGGGAGCAGCAGCGACACACACGCATGGCATTAAGATTTATAGATCACATCCCCGGAGATCTCACCAATTTCTCCCACACAACAGGGCCCGTCTCACCTGAACAGTGAAAAGTGTTAGATAGGAGATTGGTAACAGGGGGAACAGTAGATAGGAGACAGTTAGTGGGGAGGATTCTGCAGGAAACATACTGGCTATGACTGCATATTGACAGGACGTGGATGGGGAGAGCATTTTGAAATGCTGTGTGACCTCTGGAGTGATGAGATGGGCGCGGGTGTGCGTTCGCTAGCCTGCTATTCTAACCACACTGTGGTGGAAAAATGGATGAATTGATTTTTGTCCACTGCGTATGTGTGCGCGTGGGGTTTGCTTTTGAGGTTTGTGTGCATCATGACCTGACCTGACCTGAGTATGGCATACATTCTGAATGCCGTTGTATAATCGCTACACTAATACACGCACAGCCCGATAGCTCACTATTACTACTGCTACATCATTTAGCATTATTTATACATTTAAAAAGGCTAGAGGTTCAACGTGTGTCATCTGATCAGTTTGATGTGTCACAGTAGGTGCTTAAAAGGTAACTCTGGGATTTTTTAACCCTATTTTTTTGGACCCTATTTTCCCATTATTTTAAGTGACTAATGCGGACAACCATTTTTGAGCGAGACTGAGCTTCAGCTGTGAAACGTGTACAGTGCGCTTGTTTTGCAACTGACAGACTCAGACTGTTATTATAAGGGTTAGGGTTAGGGGTTATGTCTGACAACATTATGGAAAGGGTCCCGACAAAGAAATACAACTTTTCTTTACCTTTCACTTGATCCAGTCTGTTTGTTTGTTTAGGTTCCCATTGAGAAGAAGTCTCTCTCTGACTCTCACGAGAGTTGAGCTGTTTCAGGAAGAGAACGGTGGAAATGTGAGGGTTGGAGAGAGGAGTGGCAGCAGCCGTTTGTTGTGTTGGACTACAGAAAGCGAAGCCTCAGGTTATCTAAATGTTTTTCAAAGTCAGGACTGAATATTTAGCCGATATTTCGACAATGTGAGACAATGTGAGATCCTCGAGTGAGACTTGGTTGTATACAATAACAAACAGACCGGAGCAAACCAAAGGATAAAGAAAAGAATTACTTGTAATTGTCACTTATAATAACAATCTGAGCCTGTCAGTGGCAAAAACAAGTACTTTTAGAGGACATAATTAATGGGGCGCGATTGGCCCCAAATATATTGCAGACGTTTCGCCACTGATGGCTGAAGCAATCTCGCTCATTACTGGACCAATTTGAGTCTTCGTCTGTCCTAGCATGTCTCTTCAGAACACATTACACCCATCAGGTCATAAATGTCTGCCGTCGATTAAGACTGACAGAGAAGTCATAACCTGGGCCTGTAGGCCTGTCCACGCACTGCGTACGATATCATTCCATCACCTCCACAATTCCTCGACCGCATGACAAGCAGCCCGAGGGGGCTTGCTTGTCTGAGGATGAATATTTATGAAGCCTTTCATAAATAGTGGGGGGGGGGAGATATGGAGGACATTAGCAAGTCTAATGTCCCGTCCTGTGAATCGGCTGGACGTGGTGGTACAGTAAACGTGCAGAGTCACCTGAACGCTACACAGCCAGGGCTGTCTTGGGGCGCTATTACTTAGTTAGTGAATGTATATCGCTGTAATAGTATAACCCAGTGTGGGGGGGGATAACGACGATGGCTTGTAGCCAAATTACAGATGGATGGGCCATCCATGTATTCTGGGGTCCCCTTTTCCCTCCAAACCTGTAATGAGTACTGCTAGCATAATACAGTAGGGGAGCGGTAAGTCACACCTGGGTTGAAGTGTTTGTGCTGTGGTTGAACCAGGTCAGTCCTGGGACAAGTGTGATATATTTGAGCACCATTCATGTCATTTCATATTGTTAATTGTTAATTGTTGTAATTTCCTAATTCCAACAATTAACAATTTGTTCCTAAAACTAATTAAAATGAAAAATAAATAAATAAAATAAAAAACAATTAATTAAATGTAACAATTAATTAAATGTAGGATATATTACAACATTCAATTACAATTCAAATTACTAATTGTATTAATTTAATGACTTAAATGATATAAATGAAACAATCTGCATGCAGACAGGACCCATAACCAATGAGCTACAAGCATTTCAACCTTTTCCCGAAAAAAATGACCAATCAAACTTAATTAACACAAATGTAAATGTAAATTAACACAAATGAATGAGGCCAACCTCATTCAAGTGCAGCTAGTCGTCAATAAATGACTCCGATACTCAATAAATCTACTGGATGTATGTGGATTCACTGAGTGGAATTCACCACTCAACACCAAAGTGTAAACAATTGCTACACAGCAAAACATTCGCTGGAAATACTTTTCTGCATCATGATAACCAGTGGGGTCTGTGGTGGCCTTGTGAAGAGGGAGGAGAGAAGGTTGCCCTGCCACCACCACCACCAAGTCCTTTGTCCTTGATCTAGTTTAAGCCCTGCTGCCTCTGATTCATTACGTCTTGTCACGAGGCGTGTTCAGACAGGCCTTTGCCTTCATTTAGCCAGTGACAGGCCAGTGTTGGCTCAGGCCAAGGAGGCTGTGCTCTCTCTCTCTCTCTCCACCGCCAATAATGAGAGACGCCCAAGTAAATCAGTCCCAAGAGCATCTGTTTGGATGGGAAGTACACGGACACGCAAACACCCCGGGGCACGTGCACGTGAAGGCGAACGCACGTGCACAAGCCCCGCGCCCACACACAACAGCGCCCCGATCCCTATGTCCTTGATGTGAGTCATCATCTCTCTCCCCCCTCCCCCACATCACCAGTCCAGAGGAGCATCCATTGAGCTCTCCCAACCTGTAACAGTATATATACATATACTGTATATATATACATATATATATACTGTACACCACGTGTATTAGTTAGCCTCTGCAGGACTAGGAAGCCTCTGCTTCCTGTTACCCACAGTGACAAGCATATTTAGAAACCAATCATTCAAATATCATATTTTGTGATTTGTAAATCCTGCACGTGCGTTATCTACTCAACCACTACAACGCTTATGAGTGTGTGTCTGGTGTCTTTATGAAAATATACAGGAGACATATGCATTTGACTTGATTGCACATCACTTATACTTGGTATAATATACTTCTGGCCCCCTGCAGTGTGTATGTGGGGGCCCCTGAGGACCAGGGATATGAATAATGATGAACCGTTTATTATTCCACTTCATCCTGGGAGATGTTATGGATTTACTCATATGTGGTTCTTACATTTAATTCTTTTTAATATTCACCACTCACTTTGTATATACACTAAATATTATCTGCATAGGTTATGGGCTTTTAGAATGATGAAGAGTTTAAAACCACTGAGTCGTCAAAAATCTTCATAAAAACCTCCTTCATCAAAACTTTTACTGATTCTTGTTAAAAATGTTTCTGGAGAGGACTGAATATTGAAATAGATGAAAAGGTGCAAAGCCTCCAGAGAGTAGTTAAATGAAAGAAAAAATAACATTTTTAAAAGCATCACAAATGATGCTTTCTGTTTTAATCGAATATGATCTAGGCCCCAGTAACGGCAAGGAGACCACAATCCAAGCATCACATAAGATGATCCGCTGTTTATCCCAAGGCACGAGTACGACTCTATGTAGTGTACACTACAATGTACACAGCGATGATACTGGATGAGGACAGTATCCAGGAGCCCTCTCGCTCGCCCTCCACACCCTCGCTCTCCTCGTTCGTCCAACCATCCATCTCTCTCTAATTCACTGAAATAGGACTACTCCTCCTTAATCATCCAATAGAGGGAGAGGGGGGGGGGAGATAGAGAGAGAGAGATATTAGGGGCCATAACAGATGAGATGAGGAGGAACTCAGCGGTGCCCAGATATAAACCTCATCATCCAAAAGAACAGCCAAGAAAAAAAAAGGCAGGCATGGTGACAAGGTGACATTGAACTTTATTCCTGAGACGGACGACAAAGGGCCTTACTCTGCTACACACGGCGTTGTGAGGTCGAGGCTCAGCCACACACCAGTGAACGAGCAAGAGAAAATCACCAAGAGTCCAACTTAAAAAGGATGGATCTATAAAGAACTGACAAACAGACATGGAACCAAGGAGGTGGGGAGGGAGAGAGGGAGAGATAGAGATAGAGATAGAGAGGGGCGCCTGGGTGTCATTCTCAACACGGTGGAGTCAGCACCGTGTGTGTATCCTCGGGGGCATGCCCTTGCAGGTGCAGTCAAACCAACTGATTAATGATCGGGGAGTAAGAAACACACACGCACACACACGCACACGCGGGGGAGTTAAGGAGTTGGGCAAATCAATTCATCACACTCTATTTTGTGTGGCCATGCGTGATAGGGTGGCTGGAGAGCGGCTCCGCTGGCCCCCGGGTCCTAGAGCTGGAATACCTTCAGCCAGCTGTTTTTGTTACGTTGTGTACCCCCTTTCAACGTGTATTGTATGTATTTAATGTCAGTGTGAGAAGAAGAGGAAAAACAGAAATTGCAAAGGTGAGCGAATACAATGCTATGTTTAGTGGTAGCACAGACGCCATCCTGAGAGAGAGAGAGAGAGCTTAAGAGGAGGGGTCACTGCAGGCCATCCCCCTGAAGGCCTGGAGGTGCTGCTTATAGAGCTCTGCGCTGTCCTTGGCCGTAAGGAGCTGCAGCTCACACCACTGGACCAGCGCCTGCCGCAACACGTCCACGCGGGCGCGCTGGAACCGGGCGATCTGGGGAACACGCACGCACACACACACACATACGCACACACACATACACAGGGCTAAGTGTGCACACGTTGGCCATTTTATTCTGGTTCCAGCTCCAACTGATCTGATTAGTTAGCCCATATTAGCAATTATTGTGAAAGTGTCAAGGCAGATGGGGAAGGGTAATTGCTGTCATTCAAAGCTGAATCGTGGAGCCGTCATGGAGTCGTCCTTCGTTTTCTTTTACCTCTTGTTTCGCCACACCGGAGATAAGATCAAAGTCCTTCTCTGCTGCCTTCTTGATCTCGTCCATCTGACGAACAGAGAGAGTGCCCTGCTGTTACTGAATGCTTGGTGGCCATTAAAGCAATTGTACTGCTGCGTCCTCAGATCAAGCCTTCCCCGGCCCTTCTTTGTTGTAGTGTTAGGGGAGTTGTAGAGCGTTACTGACACCTAGTGGTGAAGATGAGGAACATGCATGTGTTCTCGGGTTCTAGATTGCAGTGTGTGTGCGTGTGTGTGTGCGTGTGTGCGTGCGTGCGTGTGTGAGTGTGAGTGTGTGTGAGAGATACTCACAGCAGCCTTTTTTACAGGTTTAGCCCGTTCAGCATTCTTGCTGGCTGTCTCCAACTCCACTAGTTTACCTGTCCTCCTGAACAACATTTCCTGTTTCACACAGTGTTACAAACACAATACTCTTCAATAACATTCAACAATATGTCAGCGAAAACAATCCATACAAACAAACTGTAGCAGAGAGAGAGAGAGAGATGTTTCACTGTGAAATAGAATGACTTAGAATTAACTGAAGTTTTGGGTCATTTTAACATTTAGTATTTAGTCAATTTAGCAGATGCTTTTATCCAAAGCAAGTCACAGGGAATTTGTTGTAGGTACACAGGTTAAGCTTCTAGCTCAGGAATGCCTACAGGCAGTGTGCGGACATTGGGGTTCGAACCCAGAACCTTTCAGCTGGGAGTCAAACACACTAATGCCGCGTTCACGTGGATTCAGACAGACAGCAGCAGGCAGACGGACAAAATCTTTTGGTCAGATGGATCGTCAGGACGGCACAACGAAACACGCATGACGCTAGGTTGCTATGGTGATGTCGTATTGTGTATTCTAAAAGCGTTAATTCCCTCCAAAGCATAACGTCATTCATTCATTTCCAACATGGATAGTGAAAGGAGAACTGATCATGTAATTCCAGGTGTCTCATTGTCCTGAGCGGCCATTGTGGAGTGTGTGTGGTGGGTGGCTGGTTTAAGCAGCCTCATCGGTGAGGCTGCTTAAATGTAACATCCGTTTGTAAATTCTGTCGCAAAGGATGACAAAAAGTTACAATATTTTAACTTTGGCCATGCCGTCTACCGTTACTGTACGTCTACCACCTGCTTGAATCCATGTGAACGCAGCATAACTAACCCACTAGATGATCTTGCCCCAGATAGCAGTCAGATATGTACATGCTGTGTGCTACCAAACATAACCATTATCTAAAAATGAGTTTTATACTCAAACTATAAAGTCAAACTCTCAGCCACCACGATTGATTGATTTGAAGTATAGGGTCTTAGAGGTTGGACCTTCTCTGCTTCCTGGTACCGAGACTCCAGGTCCAGGCCCAGTCCCAGCGTGATCACGTCATTTTCCGCAACCTTCTGTGCGTTCTTCTGCTCACGCACACACATGCACGCACACACACACACACACACACAAACACACATACACGTGCACGCACACACGCACACACGTCTTAAAACTGATAAGAGATTTGATTATTGGAAATTGATTGAAGAGGGAGACCTATCTTACCTTCATGGACTCAAAGATCTCCGATATCTTCACACACATCCTGTAAAAGTGAATACATATATACGATGATCCATTTCATATTATTATAATATATTGTGTATGGGCTTGCATGCCTTCATGGACAGCACGGTGAGGACAGACAGGAAAGTGAAAGACAAGGAGCATCGGTCCGCAGGTCTGACACACATATGAATTCTTACTTGGAGAACATCTGTTTGTCAGGATCTCCCCCAGCTTCTACACAAAGCTGTAGAGATGTCGCAAAGTGTCCACAGGCCATGGCTATTTCTGAACAACAAACCACAAATCAATAAAGTTGGCTTCAACCTTTGTGCACGCACAAGCTGCATTTTAAGGGGCCCCTATTTAACTAGTAGGTGGGACATTGATTAGCCATTACAAGCCGTTACAAGCCATATCCTTCACAAGACTGTGAAGTGAAGAGTAATACGACTGTATTTTTTATTTCTAGTCACCAGTAAATGTCAACACTTGAAATGTAAAATTCCATCTAAATGCGCTCAATTCCAATATTACTCATCACAAAGTCATTAATATGGTAAATCCTCTCTCATCCCTTCAAGCCGAGAATGGTTTCATACTTTGTTCAGTCAGCACCACCTCCAGAAATCTCTGGAAGAAGACGAAACGAAATCAGAAGTAGAAAAGCAGTGGTCAGTAAGACAGGCTGTCTGCCTGAGACAGACAGACAGACACTCACCTCAGCTGCTGCTTTGCTCTGGCCAGTCAGAGTACAGTTATGGTCCCGCTCAGTTCTAAAGAAGTCGTCCACATCCTGCACACACAGTCATTATGTTCATTACAGCTAGCGTTGCTAGCAAGTGGGTGCAAAATGTAAAAACTTAGAAATAGAAATATGGGTTCAGGTCATTGAACTGTACCTTGTAGCCCTCTTTTCTGATTCCTTCCACTGCCTGACTGAGACGGTTGAAAATACCTTTCTTCACTTTCTGACGACCAGGAGGCTGAATAGACAAACATGAACATAACTGTCTGAAATACATGCATCTGCAGGCCTACCTTATTTTTTTATTTCAAAATCACAAATCAAAATCAATATTCCAAAATATTCAACACAAAATCAAAATTGTGTCGAAATTCACAACAGCAATATGTCAGTATAATTTGGTTGTTAAGGAGCAATTATTCATTTGAATTATTCAACGATTTAAATATAAACCCGTTACAAAGCCTACAAAGACTACACCTGCTTACAGAAACTACAGAACTGCAGAACCGCAGCAAGCCACTTGCCATCTGTGTACAACTTCCCCAGACAGGAAGTTAGCCACCATAAGCAGAACCTAAACTGACAAAGGATTTGACAAGCTGTGGCTTTCACTTTTACTATCAAAATGTGGTCTGTTCCCTTCTTGAACAAAGGGCTCTGACATCTTTTGCCCTGGATCCCCTTAGTTATTAATACATTTCTTTAATAGAGTTTGAATTAGTGGTGTGTATAAATCTGTTTGTATACACATGTATGTCCTGCATCCTTTACCTTTCATAGGCACCATGGCGTGTTAAACAATATATATGGAAACTGCATTGGCAGATGTACCTTGACTGACCCCATAAAGTTAGTGATTTGTCCATTTTCCCTTCCATGAAAAAACTGGTGTTTCCCGAAACAACATTTACTGCACGTTCTTTCTATTATCTACTATCTATTGCATCCCTTTTCACTGAGGAAATAACCACAAAGAGGCATGTTTGTCATTGTTTTGACACTAACCTCAGTACTGGTGAGAAAGGTCTCCAGGTGTTTAGTTTTACTGAGCGTGGCGTGTGCAGACACCTGCTGCAGATAAGCTTCCAGCGCCTTGCAGTACGGCTTCCAATTCTCCCCCGTTGCTAAAACACCTACGACGGAGGCAAAGACGACGCTGATCCACGTCTCGACAGGGGAATGTAATGTAATGTGTCTTTCTAAAGTCAAACATGGTTTCAAGGTGAAGGTACAAAACGTGTCACCCAAAGTCCATACCGAGCTGCTTGATCAGCTTAGCCGACGCATTCAACTGGGCTTTGGCTGGAAGAGGTGGGAACTGCATGGGATTGTCATTCAAATACAACACAACATATGGTAAGAAAACAGAAGGAATCTTTTTTTTTCCCATGATGCAGTCCTCATACATACGACACAAATACATTGACATCATTTGAATGTGACACTCTCAAACACGCATGGTAGGATTCAGTGGACTTAGAAGCATATAAAGGGAAAGCACTGACTATGACTCCCTGTATCCCTGGCACGTCCTCCAAGCAGAAAAGATGGTGCTGCAGCCACTCAAAGTCCTCATAAGTCCTGTCCACGTGGTACTCCCCCGTTCCAGACAGCTTGGAGCAGGAAACAAACCCGGCCCGTTTGTGTAATGTAATTATGCAACCCAGCCATATATAGACCCATGGGGCCTTTTCAGCACTCGGTTAGGAAGCTTGTTGCTATTGGGTGTGTGACACAAATACAACAAAAACCTCCTTTTACCTTCTGAGACACGATGATGAAGGTGAGAGTGTCGCCGTCCTTGGCGACCTCGGTGACCTTAATGCTCTTGGCGCTGACGCTCAGCGTAGACGATGTCATTGTTTTATCTTCCTCCTGAAGACAAAAAAAACAAAAAACAATGGATCAACTCCTCTTCAACGCCGTGAGATACATGCAAACTGGAACATGCGCGTTGAGTATAAAGATATAAAGACAGCACAGAACGCATGCAAAATGTACACACGATTCCATTGCTCTGTTACAATCATGCTTCAAGGTGTGTCTGCATCACATGATGACCACATGCTGTGGGAAAACAACGGACTATTCCCACCAATTCCACAGAATATAGTTACTTACCATCATGGCCGAGTTTGTAAATGGCAAAAGTCTCTCTCTCTCTCCGATACGTTTGAAAAGTAGTTGCAAAAAAGTGTGTTTCACGCTGTACAGTTGAGTCTCCTAATGGCTCCTAATACTGTGTGCTCACAACTGCTGAGAAAGCTCAGGATATCCTGTTGGTCAAAGTGCACACTGGTCCTGTGAGAATGGGATGAAAAAATGCCAGTACAAAACTGCTGGCTCAGGGAAAAGGATGATGAGTAAAGCATGTCAGTCAGTAACTCAGGAAGGACACACCCACAGAAGAAAAGGACGACAACCATCCAATCATGGCTCGCAGTGCCAGAGACTTGTTTAAAGGGCCCCTGTTTTACCACCAGGTGTGAGTGGGATTAGCCATCACCCTCTAGTGACATCACAAGTGGGAGTGTCCACCCAGATGTATGATAACCAGATCAGTCTACCTGCCTACCCAGTGGACTGTAGCAACAGATCATACATCTGACAGCTTGTAATGGCTAAACACATCTAGTGGTAAAACTTTAAAGCTTTAACTACCAGTGACCCATGTCCCATATAAGTAATTCCACCTCACTGCTACTGAATATATAAGCCATATATAATAAGAGACACTGACAGAATGAAGTAGAGAAATGCTTAAACTTTTATTAATGACATTACATTATAGCCAACATACAACTTGAAACATGGAGGCCATCTCAAGAGTTTTTTTGGATGCTAGTAGAAGTGCTCCGACTCTTCCTCATCTTCGTATCCATAGAAATAGCGATGGTCATGCGTGTCAAAGAAGATGTTATCCAGAAGGCGCTGATCCTCATAGAGGTCGTCCATGTCCTCTGACCCCATGGGGTCAAACCCCCAGTGGTTGTGATGAGGCTCATCCATAAAGAAATCATTGTCGTCGTCCAGGTCTAGGCTGGAGAAGAAGTCGTCGAAATCGAAATGGAAGGACTCCTCGGGGTCCTCCTCGTGACCGTGGAAGTCCTTCTCATCTTGTAGGAAAGCCTCATGGCCCAGGTAGTCATACATCCTCCTGGTATCCTGGTCAGAGAGAACCTCGTAGGCTGAGAGAGAGAGAGAGAGAGATGTAATCGAAAGACATTCATTGAAAAAGTTTACATAACTTGCTAATCATCAATACTACTGAAGAGATATTCCAATAGGTTTCTATTATTGTTTTGTTTACCTTCAACAATGTCTCTGAAGATGGTCTCTGCCTCGGCGCTCTTGTTCTTATCAGGGTGGAACTTCACAGCCAATTTGTGGAAAGCTTTTTTAATCTGTCTATCAGTGGCTGTTTTCTGAACATGCAGTGTATCATAGTATGTCTTCTTCATCTCTGACGAGACGCTCTGGACCACACATCGGCAGGATACGATCCACAAGAAAGTCACCATCAAGAAGTAAACCCTTTGCTTGGACATTTTCTTCAGTATAACCGGGCACACTCGCACAAGATGACCCGAAGTAGTGCCTTACCTGACAGTTCAACAGCACATCGTCCTGTGCCCGCCGCAGGTAGATATATCTAAATGTATATATAACACGTCAGCAACATAACCCACATTTAGTTGTAGTGTACATTAGGTACATCGTCCAACAACCCGGCACATAGTTAATTGAGCCGCTTGCTACTCGGTTATTTCAGCCTAGTACGCCCGCGTCAAACCGTTTGCCAGCAAAGGGTCGAACGTGTGACATCGTATAAAGTATTACATTTTAAACACAATGCAAACTCCGTACACTGTGTTTAGAAAAGCATCACGAACACGCCCGGCTGCTCGTCGTCCTCGGCTGTTTCTTTATGGCGGCGTCACCGTTAGGGGGCAGCAAAACACGCGCACATACATATACACACACACATGCGCGCGCGCGCCTCTTCTTCGCTGGTCGTAAAATATGCACGTAGCAATGTTGTGAACACAGCATAGGGCCTTGAGCGGCTAGCCCTTAGCTCTGTTTACCTGGCCACGAAGTCGGGTTTAACCTTCGCGAACCGGAACGCTTCATATATGAGTCTGCTATTTCTTCTGCTTGGTTTGCATTCGGTAAGATCGTTTGCAGTCAGCTATGAAACAACGAGGTACTAATATCCAGTCAGCTAGCAAAACAGCTAGTATCAATCACCAGTCCCAATATGGCGCTAGGCACGTTTAGCTGTACTATTTACGCTTTTGTTTGTTATGAAATATTTTGCTCTGTGGTCTTCCATGTCACGCAGTTTAACGTTGTACCACATAGCTAAGTGGTCATCAACACGGGATTGAAAGTACCTATAATGTGTGTTTGGACCCTGA
This sequence comes from Bathygadus melanobranchus, assembly GCA_900302375.1. Taxonomy (NCBI): domain Eukaryota; kingdom Metazoa; phylum Chordata; class Actinopteri; order Gadiformes; family Macrouridae; genus Bathygadus; species Bathygadus melanobranchus. Next base: position 28,950 of record OMKP01021378.1, read on the forward strand.
CCTGCTTCATTTTAAACGCCATAGACCCAAAACATTTACATTTAGAGCATTTGGCAGTACTCACTCAATACTCACATCATGAATACTCAAATAACACGTGTCGTATAATACACACTATATTACAATAATAAGTATAATATTTGTTTAATTTACAGGTCTGTTAACAAAGGATCGTCTTGTACCAAGAAGTCACCTTCGTCATTTGTGGAAGTGTTCACTCATGTTCGCCAGGCACAGTCAACACCCCCTACACACATGAGTGCTGTATTCTCTTTGTGCTGGCTCAAGCGCCATGCCTGATCGGGACACGTCCTACCTGTCAGG
>OMKP01021380.1:0-10685 GCA_900302375.1 Bathygadus melanobranchus
GTGTGTGTACATCAAGTATGTATATGTGTGTGTGTGTGTGTTTTTGTGTGTGTGTGTGCCTGTTCTGTGCGCGTGTGTGTGTGTGTGTGGGGGAGGTGGTCTGGCATACACCAGGACCAGGGGGCAGCCCAGGTTGTTAGCTGAGACTGGGGGGGTGTAGTCTGGGCGAGAGCAGCGAGCAGCGCCCCTCTGGATGGTCTAGAACCAGCCAGTCAGCCACCGCCTGGAGCTGTGTGGACCTCGTCTGCCCACACGTCCTCACTATACATATATACATATTGTATATGGAGAGACTTTCCTTCTTTTTGGATGGAGCAACGTGAATAACAAAGAGATTTTTATATTTTTTCATTTAATTTATTTGCTTTTTGAATACCAAACGGCTGGAGATTTGATGTACATAGCACTTACCTCAAGTCCAGCAGAGATGAAGTAAGTACTGCTCATTTACGTCATCGAACACAGAGTGGCTCTCTCAAACCATCGATTCACTCACCCTTCAAGTGATTGATTGGCTTCACGTGCATCAATGACCTGTCACTCTTCAACATACCGGATACAAGTAAAATACTCACCTCTCGCAGGGGAGAGGATTAGTGTTGGCAGCATATAGGATGTGATTGGACCAATGATAAAATACCAATATTAATAATAATGATGATGATCGTAGAACTACTTGTGGAGCTCAGACAGAGACGACGTCTTAGTAATGTGCCTTCATCAATTCTTCATGCCTCTCTGCCGTCTTTACAATTCAATTAATATGGCTCAGCCCGAGAGTTTAACATTAGCAGTGTGTGTATGCGTGTGTGTGTGTGTGTGGGCAGAAGCGGGAGGGGGGTGTCTAACTGCTGCTTCCTCTTCCAGGGCTAAAAATAATGGAACAGGAGTGAAAAGGGGAAAATTCAATTAACTCCATTCATCGGTCTCATGGAATGACATCGCGGGCTCGTTTGTCGGCGGTGTTTTATTCCTGGTGTTGGCTGGTTGTTCAGGAGCTCTCCTGAAACACGGTGAGCTGCAGGAGCTCCAGTGGAGTGCATTGAAAACCTCCACAGCGTTTAGGAAGCGCTTGGCGTTTGCATGCTGTTTCCTTGTAGACTCTCTGCTGGTGATGCTCTGCTCTGTCTTTACATAACAGCATCTGGAGTGTGTTGAGTGTGTGATGAGATAGTGTGTGTGTCGGGTGCGTGTGTGTGTGTGTTTAGGTATGTTTAGGTATGTGTGCAGGCCACCAAAACACAGAAGTATTTTATTTCTAAATAGTTGGATTGTCTACTATGAGCTATATATATTAATATCAATGTTAAATGCACAAAAACATGAAGGAGAGGATTTTAACTAATCAGCTGGCAAATCACCCATATTACCCATTACCCATCCTAAACTAAACAGCTGTGGTTTTAGTCAGGTCATGCATCTCGAGTGTGCATGGTGTGTGTGTGTGTGTGTGTGTGTGTGTGTGTGTGTGTGTGGGAGATATTGTGCAGCCATGCGTAGGTAGGGCTGTCTAATATTGCATGTGGCCCTCAGGAGTGATGACCACAAAGTGTTCTGTACTGTGGCTCTGTTGGTGCTGGCTCTCTATCATGTCTTTGTTTAGCTTTTCATGACATATATCTGCTGTCATCGTGCACTCCAGGGGAGAGGGGAGGGTACGGACGAGAAAACATAAGGTTTAACCCCAGCACGGGGTCAGAGGTCAGTTCATTGATTCCTTTTTCATGTTCTTTGTCGTTTCTTGCGTATCAAAGAGTGCAGCATGAATGGGCTTGAAGGAAACACCCAGCTTCCTCTCACCACACAAAGAACACAGAAAGAGCGAGAGAACTTCTATTTTAATCTGTAAGAAAACGGAAAGGAAAATGTAAATTTAAAGAAAGATGACGTCAGTGATGAATAGCACGTCTCTCTCTCTGTGTGAAGAGGAGGAGGAGGAGGAGTGATGTGAGACACCTGTCCCGGTCCGGTGTGAGAGACACAGCTGGCTGCTCTCTGACTAACTCATTCCCACCTCAACGGCATGCCATGCCGACACTAATTACATTCCCTCCAATTAATCACACAAAGTGACACATAACTTCCTGCCGTCGGGCTTATGGGCTTCATTTTATTTTATTTAGTTTTTTCCTTCAGAATAACTGTCAAGTTTAATTTTGCGATATGGTGGTTTTTCACGTTGCGACTAATGGAGTCCGTCTGTCAACAAACGAGGCAATCAAGAAGATGTGAAGGAAGGAGATGAGAGGGATACTGGGGGAGCGAGGGAACAGAGAGTCTATATATTTTCTTATTTAATGTACATTCTCGTATCCACAAGAGGGGGGGCATCGCGCCCACACCTCCCTTATCTCCTCTCCGGATGTCCCCCCCCACTCCCCGCAGCTTCATAGGACCACCTGCAGGCAGCAGAGTCTGGTGGTCCCTGGAAGAGACAGCTGAAGCCAACTCCTTACGCTTCATCTTATGTCCGATCTCCTTACGTCACGTTACAGAGAGGGCAAGTAGCCAGAGGATGAGACTACAGCGTTGCTATAGCTTTGAGTATCAAATGTGAACATTTCCAAGATAGTGAGGCTGTGGCTAAAACATCAGCTTTAGCCTAGCAAGGGTTAGCTACTTAATGATCAATTATATCACAATTCATTTTAATAAGATGATTATATTTCAATTGACACATGAACCATGAACAGCAACATCCACATGCTAGTTTGCTTGTTCACTAATATCAATACCATAGAATAGCAAGCACTATTTCTCATAATAGACGTATGTCATCATTAGAGCTTCTCAAACGCTTTGTCATGCTCTATGAAATGATCTGATTTGCACGGCGTGGTGTAGCATTTTGCCGGTGGAGTTTAGTTTTGTAATCATCCTGTTTTGAAATAAAGTGTACACTATGAACAATAAGATATGTTTGTACATGAAGTGGAATGTGCAGGATGATCAATAATGCATTTACTCTGGATTGTTCTTCTCCCTGTGCGCGCTATCGATGTCCCCAGTGCCAACAACATGCCGAAGCAAGTGGAGGTGAGGATGCATGAGAGCCACCTGGAGCCCATGGAAGCCAGGCCTCAGAACAAATGTGCCAAAATATGTGCTGCCTTGTCCAAGAACCTGCTGCTCACCCTCACCGTCCTAGGTCAGTCCTCTAATCGCTTCGTTTGTTGGTTCACTTTCTTTCTTTCTTTCTCTTTCGTTCGGTCATTATCTACCTGCCTCAGTCATCAAGAACTTTATTACAAAATAGAAATGGCATCACTATCAGACTAGATATTAAATTACACCTGCTAAGAACAATTCCCAGAAAGCCAGTAGGAAAAGGAAAAACCTTGAGAATGAACCAATGGAGATGGAATGACTACTTTCAGAGGTTTTGTTTACTATTAATACCTCTAAAAAAGAACAGACTAATAGAGAATTTATTTAGTGCATGCATAGGGGTTGTAGTGTCAATGCTGTGAAGAGAGCAAGGGAAAGCCAGAGAGCATCGAGTCTTGACGTTAGGACACTGGCAACAATGAGAAACGGCTGAAATTGTAGGAATCAACAGGAAACTTTGAGAGCAGCTTGAGCCAGCACCATCGAGATCTTTTGGCAGACGAATAAGGAGGCTGGCAAGAGAGGCAGGACAAGAAGACAATGTCTATGTTGCGCAGGAAATGAATTAGCATCCAAGACGACGGGGTCAACAAAGTCCACTTAATACGGCAGTGAAGGAGAGTAAATGGAGGCACAGTGGACATCCTTAAGAATAAACGGCTGTGGGCAGATTTAAGCAGCCTTCGTTTGGGGGTTATTAAAGAGCCATTGGGGTCTTTAATCTTTGGCAGTTTCTTGGTAGCGCACAAAGTGAAACACCCTGTGGAGTGCTGGAGGGGAGGGAGGGGGTTGCGATTCAAGGCTTGGTCTGGCCGGGCCAGAGGAATGGCTCCAGGGCCAGAGAGTGAGTGCGACACAGGGAGCGAGGACATGCAAAGTTCAGCTGTCACTTATCAGGAGAACGTGAGAAAAGAGAGGAGGGATAGAGAAGATGGTTCTCCCAAGACTGCTTTTCATTCCATGGGTTTGTACATGGGATTACACATTGTTATGGTGACCTAGTGTAGGGCTTCTCATTTGATCCCCAGCCTGTGAATCAGCTCCTACTGTAGGGCGTGTTCTCTACCATTTAAATGTGATCAGCGACACAGAAATAGTCTGGCTGGCTGAATAAGTCCCATCAGAAAACACTATCAGTATGTTTATTTCCAGGTGATTGCAGTGGGGTCAAGGAGATGTTTTGATCCCCTGCTGTGTCCTGCTACGTTTTGATCTACTTGCGTCCTGATCTTGCAAAGTAAAATCAAGATCTAAGATTACAAACAGAATATAAGACATGAGATTAGTTAGTGGACATGGTTAGCGAACCAGTGATGAGAGTTAATTGGTCTAGGTGAGTAAATCACAAGTTATATCCCAAGCACCAATCACAAAACAATTCGACAGCAACGACACCATAATAAACCTAGTCCAGATTCCAATCCTCAGCCAGTATCCATGAGTGAACCTCTGCTGTCTTCTCACTGCCCTTTCCTTGGTGCCTTCAGGTGTGATCATGGGAGCAGTCTCTGGGATGCTGCTCCGCGTGGCCTCCCCCATCCACTCAGATATCGTCATGGTGATTGCCTTCCCTGGAGACATCCTCATGAGAATGCTGAAGATGTTGATCCTGCCACTCATCATCTCCAGTTTGATCACAGGTAAGGAGGTTCTTTGACTGTCAGCGGCCCTCTCGCCGGGGACCAATGTAGTGTTGTATGCTTTTTTCTCTCATGTCTATACTGTTATGTCGCGCCAAAGGAGGTTCATGTATGTCAATCTTTAACCATAATCCATACAGAGTACACCTCATTGAATTTGTTCGCTGAGTAATGTTCATTCGTCACACGTCATGCACAGGATCAAACATTATTAGGAGGTGGTCTAATGGGGCTTTAGAATTATCCGTTGAATGCTTCAAGCCAATCAGCCAACATGTCCCCCTGATAATACGATGTAATCACCAAGACAAACATACATCTCTGCTTGCTTTGGCCGCAGGTCTTGCTGGTCTGGATGCCAAATCTAGTGGTCGCCTGGGCTCCAGGGCTATGGTCTACTACATGTCCACCACGATTATTGCTGCCATCCTGGGAGTGATCCTGGTGCTTGTGATCCACCCTGGCGACCCCAAACTAAAGGAGAACCTCGGGGAGGGCACTAAGAACGACGACGTCTCCAGCCTGGACGCCGCCTTCGATCTGATCAGGAACCTGTTCCCGGAGAACCTGGTTCAGGCCTGCTTCCAGCAGGTACCAGGAACCGGCAGACACCACACACACCTGTTCTGGAATTCATCTGGTTTATATTTGTCAGAGAAACACTTATCCATCTGAGCACTCCTCTTCAGAGGATCATTTTTTAAAGCTTTTTTTCCCGGCAGATTCTATCATGACTTCACGCATGCAAGCGTATACCTTCAGGCAGGATCCACATACACGCATGTGACTTCTGGCAGAATGCTCACAAGTTACTGACTGAGAGGGGAACCGTCACAGCCAGCTACGTTGTAACATTTAACATGTTTACAATACAATAAAGTCCTGCTTCATACACGTTGTGTGCTCCGTTACCGCAAACAAATCACCAAAAACTTCACATTGGCGTGGGTGAAGCCTAGCAATCATGAGTGTTTGAAACTTGTTCTATTCACATCTTACTATACTGTCAGCGATATGTTGTTGTTTCACTCTTTCGACAAATGTACTTATTGTAAGTCGCTCAACAACGGTTGACAATCAGGTCTACTGCTCTGCCGAATGACTTGAGAATCAAACAACAATGGTCACCACACAGTCTTAGTTGGAATCTATTGTATTTCAGGAATGTTCCGTTAATATGTTGGAATAGGATGCATTTTCTCCACACATCTTTTCCTCTTTCACCACAGATTCAGACGGTCACAAAGAAGGTGGAGGTGGTTGTCGAGGAGACCGTTAATGCCACCACTGTGGATGGTTTGTTGGCAAATGTCACCAAGGAGCCGCAGATTATTATCAAGAAGTCCCTGCAGTTTAAAAGCGGCATGAATGTCCTGGGTATGTCACACTTCTTCTATGTCTGTGTTTTTAGATTTATACTCATTCAATTTACTATTTAGACATTTAGCAATGCTTTTTATCTACGGTGACTTACAGTGAAATCTAGCTGCATGAGCAGGTAGGGGTAGGATTCCTACAGGTAGACTGCAGTAAAAGACCCTAACCACTAGTAGACACTAACCATGGCAGTGCTTTGTGTTTGTCTGAACCTGAACTTTCCTCTCACAGGTCTGATCGGTTTCTTCATTGCATTCGGCGTCTGCATGGGCAAGATGGGCGAGCGTGCCCGACTCATGCTGGAGTTCTTCAACATCCTCAACGAGATTGTGATGAAAATTGTCATCATGATCATGTGGTCAGTAATACTTTATCACACTATAATAAAACATGATATGGCACACATCAAGTCGAGTAAGAAAGTATATATTGCTACTAGTATGTTATTAGATCAGATATATTGTGAAGTATCGATAGGAATAAAAAGCACAACAATTATACAAATAACTTAAAATGTAAACATAACTTAAAAATAAGAGAAAAGATTGGCATTGGTACTGATCTCTGCAGCGTTAAGCAGCTACAGCAACATCTAACAGGGGTTTTTGTGCTTTCCATCAGGTACTCGCCCTTCGGTATTGCCTGTCTGATTTGCGGAAAGATCATCTCCATCGATGACTTGGAGGTGGTGGCCAGGCAGCTGGGGATGTACATGATCACCGTAATCGTTGGGTTGCTCATCCACGGTGCCATCTTCCTGCCCGGTATCTACTTCGCTATTGTCAGGAAGAATCCTTTCACCTTCTTCATGGGCATCTTCCAGGCTTGGATCACAGCCCTGGGCACTGCTTCCAGGTCAGACACATGGATGGATGAATGTCAGATGACTGAATTGGTGGATAGATGGATGAGTTGTCGGCTGTCACCCTCACCCTCTCACCCATGCCCCCCAGTGCTGGCACCTTGCCAGTGACCTTCCGCTGTCTGGAGGAAAACCTGGGCATCGACAAGAGAGTGACTCGCTTCGTGCTGCCTGTCGGCGCCACCATCAACATGGACGGAACCGCTCTATATGAGGCAGTCGCCGCCATCTTCATTGCCCAGATGAACGGCATTTACCTGGACCCTGGCCAGATCATCACCGTCAGGTCAGGACACGCTCATCCATGTAAAATTCCCAGGGCGGGGAATGTTCACGTGAAACCGAACATACATCTGACACTTGAGTCGGAAAAAGTAATTGAACTGTCAATAAGAATAATTATACCATGATTGACAAAGGTTTGGTGTTGTACAGTGCAGGCCGATGCCCTGGTTGATGTGTCCATAAGGATCTATGAATGACGGGATGTTTGTGTGCCACCAGTCTGACTGCCACCTTGGCCAGTGTTGGAGCTGCCAGTATCCCCAGTGCTGGACTGGTGACCATGTTGTTGATCCTGACTGCGGTGGGCCTACCCACCCAAGACATCAGTTTGCTGGTTGCTGTGGACTGGCTGCTGTGAGTGCTGACCATGAATTAAATTTTACTTTCCAAAATGAATGCCATGGATATGAACTGACATGAACATTGCTCCTTTATGTGGTTTCCTTATGTATTAATGTATCTTTCCATGACCCTTTTGGCGGGTAAAGAGAGGACTGTAAGTAACATAGGACTTTTCAAAATAGATAGCCATGGATATGAACTGACATGAATGTTCCCTTCTTTATGTGGTTTCCTTATCTATTTGTTTATCTTTCCATTATCGTCTTATGGTGGACAAAGACAAGACTTGAACATTCAAGCTAACTTGCGTGTCCTTTCTGCTGTCCAACCCTTGTGGTGAGCAGGGACAGATTCAGGACCTCGGTGAACGTGATGGGAGACTCTTACGGAGCGGCTATCGTCTACCATATGTCCAAGGCTGAGCTGGATGAGCTGGACGCAAACACGGCCAAAAGCAACGACATTGAAATGTCGAAGACCCAGTCTTCTTATTACGACGACATGAAGAACCACCACGAGAATAACTCCAACCAGTGCGTCTTAAGTGCCGCCGCCACCACCTCTGCTAACAATTCCGTCATAGTAGATGAGTGCAAGGTACTAATAAGGCTTCCGGACGTAGAGACTAGCATATAACCTCCTTGCAGTTGCCTGCTCATCCTGCACGTTCCCATAGATGTCTTTTCCTTGTTTCTTTTCTTTTTCGCATCTTTGTACATGACAATTGTGTACATGTGTCCAAAGGTGTATGTGAAGCAAACAAACATGGATGTGTATTGTATTTGTTCACTACTCTGGAATAGCAGCTTCTGTGCAGAGTTACCTTACATTATTAGACATGGTTTTTGACACATTTTGACAGGACACATCTCAACTGATTCCCAAATCATCATTATCATACATATTCACCATACCAAAGAATCAATCCAAAGTTTTTATATGAATATAGTTTGATATGAATGTAGTTAAACATGCAAGGACAGTGTTGCGTCGACATAGGGGGAAGTGTTATATGCTGTATAATTAGCAGTCTATATTTTACCCTCCTCCACGGGTGTGAGTCACTCTTCAGTCACACGGCACATTGAATTTCCACACCAGATAACTCTGCTAATTATCATGCTTCCTAGTTGTGAAGTAGAGACATGCAAAGTAGGCCCCACCACCAGCAGCACCTCCTCCCTCGTCGTAATGCGAGACACCATGCATCATGAACAACTATCTCTGGCTTCTAGAATACATTATGGCAGCGCAGAGGGCTGGCCTCTCAGGCACACCCGCTCCCCCGAAAGGTCCGCTGATGAATCTAATAGATGAGAGGTGTTGCCTAGCAACACTGGAAACTTGTCACACAAGCCATCCACCGCAGAATGGCTTTACTAGGAATCTGTTCCTGAAAACGGGGCACAAGGGCTCGCTATTTCCAGCCACTTTCTTTTGTATTATGGTATCGTCTTCTAGTTTACTCATTTTCTAACACTTTGTAGCATGCCTCGCATCGCAACTCTGTAACACTAAAACACGTTTGGTTTTGTAGTGAGTTGTACCTTGTCCTTTTAGTTTGCTTCATGTTTGTATGTTTTTTTTTGTTTCATTGTGATGCATCCATGCATGTTGAGTGTGTGCTCATCTGTCTGGTGTTTAGTCTGTTCTCAGGTCACCGAGAGAAACTCTGGTCGTTTGTTATGTCCGCCACGAGCTCGCTCATCGCTTGGCGCCCTGAAGATCCACAATTTGCTAATTATTTACCTGTGTAATCCTTAGTCGGCATTCTCCACTGACACCCTGGACCACAGACTCACAGTACCTCCACGGGGATACTGTGATGTACTCCAGGGTATCTGTGGAATGGCCACCAATGTATTTCTGAAATACTTTGTGTTTGAATACATTCATGCAGAGTAGGACACAGCTAAAGTAGCGTACGCCAGCTGTTTGGTTGTCACTTTTTCATCTAAATCACAAAAACATGAAGCTCAAATGTCTTGAGTGGAATTATAAGATGGGGAAACAAAGCTGAATCAAATGTAGCATGTTGATGACCACCATTTCTACGTTGGTGAGTTGGATGTTGTGCTCAGTTGTCCCTGCTGACTGTTCTCAGGTAACCTCGGCCACTAACGGCTCTGCTGCAGAATGCACGCTTGTTGAAGAAGAGCCATGGAAACAAGAGTAATGGCAGCGCCAACATCCCCTGCATCTGGGCTCCACAAGCTTTCTGATCCGCTGAATACAAGTGAACAAAACACGAACAGAACTACTAATTTCATTTTTTTTGCTTTTTTTTTGTATGTAGTTTAGTTTTTAGGGTTTTTTTTACGAGTCCCTTTATAATTTTCTAACTGTCTATCTGACTGATATCTATGTTAACTAATACTAATTCACTTGACTGTGAAGTAATAATAATGAGTACTATTTGACCTGTTAGGTACTGTAGTGTGCTACGTAGCAAACACAACATACTTCAAGGCGAAAGGAAACCAATACGGAAAAAAGATGAAGAGAAAACACCTTTAATTGTTAATTTCATTAATTGTTGTCGTAATGTTGTTTGCCCCTCTAACAAAGCTTCTAGAAAACCCAGAAATGAATTGAAGGAATAGTGGGCAAACGATCAAGAAAAAAGGATTAACAACGCGACCAAATAATATTTTTTATCTGGGAGATTCAGAGGAGGAGGACGAGGTTTGAACACGGACGATGTGAGAAAACAGGTGTCAGGTTTTTTTCACGCAAACCCCTTTATCTTCACACGCTAACCTCCTAACTGTCGTCCAGTGGTCCGCCCGCTTCTGAATCCCTGAGACCCTCTAGTCCAGTAAATATGGCTGACGGGGAAGAGACTCAACCCTGACAAGGAATCTGTTACTAAAGCACATGTATGGTAGAAGTGTTGAGCACAACGCCGCGCCTCAGAGCCCTCACTACACCCACTCGTTACTCTGTTTGTCTCCTGTGTGGAGGGGCTTCTTTCCTCAGCCGTGTGTGTGTGTGTGTGTGTGTGTGTGTGTGTGTGGGTGTGTGTGTGTGTGTGTGTGTGTGTGTGTGTGAGAGAGAGAGCGATAATTTGG
>OMKP01021381.1:0-10289 GCA_900302375.1 Bathygadus melanobranchus
TCCTCCTTCTGAGCGATCTTTTCAACCGACATCCGTTCACCATTACAGCCGAGGATACATCTGATCCTCGTGAACATGGAGCGTGAACGATGTCGTAAAAAAAAAAAATCCATACTGTGGTTATTTTGACAGATATTGCAATTGCAATATGATTCACGATTAGTGGAAATGATGATTAAAATCATTGTGACATTTGTTCGGGTCTGTACCAAAGAGCATAGAACACAGAAAATTGTAGGCCAAGGCATCTCTGTAGCACTACAGTACTTCATTTATAATATGTTGTATGTTATTCATTTGCACATTTTACCCTTATCAAAAAATTGCAGCTCCTGCGATTTGCCCTTATTGTGATTTTGATAATATTTCCATTAATTGTTCAGCCCTTACTATGTACCCATACTATGTAAAAGTGTGTGTGTGTGTGTGTGTGTGTGCATGTGTGCATGTCTTGGTCACTCACAGACTTCAGGTTGTTCTCCATGACGTGCCACGTGGGCTCCATCACCTCGAACATCATGTAGTACTGGATGTTCTGTACAAAGTTCAGCATGCGCTGGCGCAGGGCGAAGGCTGCCGAGACCCTGCCGAGGGAGATGGAGGGCGGGGGAGGAAGTGGAGGTCAGGAGAATGAAAACATTTTCTGCGAGTCACACTGCATAGTAGGGCTGTTAGGTCTGTGCCCAGACTGCATGGTAGGGCTGTACCCAGACTGCATGGTAGGGCTGTACCCAGAATGCATGTTAGGTCTGTGCCCAGACTGCATGGTAGGTCTGTACCCAGACTGCATGGTAGGGCTGTACCCAGACTGCATGGTAGGGCTGTACCCAGACTGCATGGTAGGGCTGTACCCAGACTGCATGGTAGGGCTGTACCCAGACTGCATGGTAGGGCTGTACCCAGACTGCATGGTAGGGCTGTACCCAGACTGTATGGTAGGTCTGTACCCAGACTGGTAGGGCAAGTCGACCCAACTTGGGCGCTAGTTCAATTGTTCAAAGGAAAAAACAAAACAAACAAAAAAACATGTTTCCAGTTTTACACGGCAATAACCGGGTTACGGACAAATGCTCTAAATGTAAATCCAACCATAACATTAAATGAGAACCCGATGTTAAAAGTAACGGCTATTAAATCAATATTCACAAAATAAAATGATCTAAAGGCACACTCGTGCTCTCATTGGCTCTAACATGGAATATGTCTCCTTGTGAAGCTATTAGTTCTCTTGTAATAACTATACCAGATGATACACACAGATACACACACACACACGCACCATTTAGCAGTGTGGAGGGAGTGCTGCTTGGCGTCTTTATTGGTGATCCATACGTTGCACAGCAGCCTCTCCACGTGTTTGCAGTAAAAGATGTGTCTGAAGAGCATCTGGTATCTGGTCAGGGCTTTCCTGAGGGAGGAACGGGTGAAACTTGTTCCATTCAAATCTTACTGTACCGTCAGCGATATATTGTTGTTTCACTCTTTCGACAAATGTACTTATTGTAAGTCGCTTTGGACAAAAGCGTCTGCTACATGTCCTACACATAAATTATACGTCATACGGAAGGTTCCGGATCGTAAAAATGTATTGTATGTTAGTGCGTATCAAGCTCTCTCTGTAGAGTTTTAGCTTCAAGCCAAACACATTATGATGAATACACTTTTTGTTAAATAATGAACTGGTAGTGTGTCTGACTGTAGCTTGAAAGCGTGGAACATCAGTTAGTCCATTAAGTTACGTTTCTCTTTTAACTGCCCCCAAGCATAGCACGTAATTGGGACGAACCAAATATATGAACACAGACGAATCAGACCTGTTGATGATGAGCGAGAGCGGCCATTTGACGATGTAGTCGAAGGAGAAGGCCTCCAGGCCCGTGTGCGCCACCTCCGTGGGCTCAGCGTTGATGACGGCCTTCTCCTGCTTGGTCTCGATGGCCAGCACCCGCAGCAGCTGGGTGATCACGTTGTGGGGCATCAGCTCGATCTGCACGGGGTTCACAACATGGGGGACGGATGACAGAGGGACCGGGGCGACCACCTAGCCTCCTAGCTACCACCTGATTACATGAGAGCAGTGCTGCTCAAACTATTTTTTACTGACTGCGCCCCCTTCTAAGATATTTCACCCGTACCGTGATATGCTCTTCTTGGAAATATTTAATATTAAATATTTACCAAACTTCATGTTCCGAGTACCCCTTGCAATCCTTCAAAGTACCCCCATTTGAGAAACACTGCATTAGAATATGTCTATTTATTATAGATTATATTGCTCATTGTCTTTGACAAAGAAATCAAAATATTCTGAAACACCCACTTTAACTAGACTACAATTCCCAATATCTTAGCACAGGGCCAACCGCTCTACCCCCTGAGCTACTGTCGTCCCTTGTTCTTGTTCACCAGTAGGTGGAGCAGTCAGACCACAGCAGTCATGCGGGTGGGCCATGTGGCTGGGTTATACAGGTACACTCTACCTTGAGGTCGTCCTTGAAGGGGTCTGTGTTGGCCGTGCTCATCCTCAGCGCCAGCTCCAGCAGGGCCTCCAGCCTGGAGGGCACAATGTCATCCACCAGCTTCTTCAGCTCGTCCTCCGTCAGGTCCATGAAGTGGACGAAGAAGTCGCCTTTGTCCATCAGGAAGTAGTGTTTGATGGACCTACACAAGGCAGAAGAACAGCCCAGGACATGATTGGACAACCTTGGACAACATTGTTATCATTAAGATAATCTGTTGTAGAACCGACACAAATCTACAATGTACAGTGGCGAATAGATTGGTTTGTTATTGTTTGGCAATAGTTATAATAATACTATGGCGATATAACACAATTTAATAGTCAATTGTGCCATAGCAGATGCAGTGTTGCATGTGTTCTAAAACAGCTATGGTTTAAACATAATACATTATAATATTTCCGATTGCACATGCATGAACAACGTTGTCGGGCTTCACCTGAGGCGTGAGACCAGCTCCTTCTCCTCCATCAGGAAGTTGAGGAGGACCTTGCTGGCGTAGTTGTAGGCCTTCTCGATCTGCTCCACGTAAACGCGCTCCTTCAGTGTGTACAGCACCTCCTTTGCCTCGGGACAAGTCACATCCCGGCCGCATTCCCTCACCACGTTGAGGTATTTCCCTGTTCAGCCACGGGGGATGGGGACGCGATAATTTTGGAGATTAGGAATGGAATGGAATGGTGTCTTCATGACCTTTTACACATATACACACACACACACACAAGGGACCTGTGCTTAAGATCTTGTCGGCCATCTTCTGCAGGAAGGAGGGGATGCGGTGCTGTACGATGGTGTAGCGCTGGTCCCAGTACTTGTCGTTGTAGTCCTCCTGAATCTTCTCCTTCTGCAGCTCGTGTTCCTCCACCATGAACTCACTGCCACACACGCGCACACACTTTATTTCTACTTTGACCCAGCGTGCTGCAGGACGTAACGTGCCAAAAAATAGATTTGCAGTACAGCCCAAAAAGACAGATTATGTTTCAAGCTGTGGGTGATTTTGTGTGTGTTTCAAACTTGCCGCACTCAAGAACACAACGCCTGACCTAGTGACCTAGCACTGTGTCTTAACACGTCTCAAGAGAACGCACCCTTTAGGCATCTTTCATCTACTGGGGATCACACGCAGTGCCTTCCGGCTGGGAGCCAACAACACTGCGCCTCACCTGTACGGGTCCTTGATGATGCCTCGGTAGATCCACTTCTCCAGGATCTCGAAGTAGGGCACGCTGGCCGCCTTGGTCAGATAGAGGCACAGCTCCTGGGCCTGGCTGTCCCCTGTGAAGTTGAAGGTTCGGTCGTGGAGGAGGCTGAGCGTGGAGCCGCCCATGCAGTCTCCCTTGTCCACGGAGGACGCTGTGGATGGTGATCAATGGGTCAACACAGACACACTGGGCTTGGCACAACCACCCTAAACACCACAATGTGGTGACATCGGATGAGATGAGAACACTTTAGAAAAAGGGTACATTAATGAACCATTAAATAACATCACTTAGCGTAGTAATACGCATTAACAACAGTTAACTAATGGTTCATTTACTAATGTGTTCAAGTGAGAAGAACAGGCAAGTCCAGAAAAGCGTCACCATCATCACAAAAAGATATCCTTTCAACTCTACCGATGGAGGCGAGTATCTCCATAGTCCTCATGGTGGGCTGGATGTAGAACCAGAGCTTCTGCAGGGAGAGTAGGCCCTGCCGGTGGAGGTGCTCCAGCTGGGTGACCAGGATCATGTACTCCTTCATCAGGGTCCTCATGGCCGCCGTCAGGGCGTGGTTCACCTGGCCGTACTCAAAGGATGACTTCTCCTCCACGAACCTGCAGGATCAACACCGGCCAGACATTTTTTGACAGATATTGCGATTGTGATATGAGTCACAATTAATGGGAATGATCATTTTTGCATCACGATTATTATATTAAAATTGCAGCTCCTGCGATTTGGACATTGCACTTGGCCATATTGTGATTTCGATATCTTGATTAATTGATTAATTGTTCGTTGTTAATTGTTCACCGAGACACACAATATACAACCCATTGAACCTGTGTTTGGTGTCGTATTTTGAGTTTTTGTTCAATGTTTTGGGACAGGTCTGACAGGACATGCTCCAAACTCACCGCGTGATGGTGGAAAAGTAGGAGGCGACCGGCAGAATGCGATTGACCAGCTCCTTGATGGACATGTCCAGGGTGGGGTCGACGATGAAGGAGCGGTTCTGTCGGCCTAGCACGGGCTGGGCGGTGATGTCCCTGCCGTCTACCCCGATCAGCACGAACAACAGATCCTCCAGAAGCGCCTGCTCCTGAGCTGCGAGGGGCATGGTGCCTGCCGGGTACCAGGCGCCGGAGGCTACCGTTAGCTGCGCTAAACCACCGCGCTAACGGATTCTAGCTAACGGACAATGTTGTCATTTGTTATTTATCATCAACGCGAGTTCAGCATGGCTTTGAGATATGGAGAACATGTCGGTATGCTGTTCATGGGGGGAATCCCGACCCTGTGTTCCTCCTCAAGGTTTTTCCTTGATAATTACGGGTGTTTTTCCCTTGCTCTTTGGGGGGCTAGGGTTAGGGGGGGTGTCATAAAATATGGCATATAAAGCCCATTGAGACTGTGACTAAGAGCTATACAAATACAAACAAGCACTTTAGTGGACATACATTGACGGCAGTATTCCCCCCATTCCAAGGTTTACAATGCAAACGTTTTGTGGATGTGCACAATACCGGACCAGCTTCAAAAATGGTTGTCCGCATTAGTCAGTTACACCCCAAATTATGGGAAAATAGGTTATCCTTTAACTCACAGTTGAGTTGAAACAGCGAATGAATAGGGAGATGAAATAACCTACCGACAGCCACGACCGGGTCAGCCCCAGGGCCGGAGGGGCCGGTAATGAAGTCGCCGATCAGAGCGGGGCGGTCGTACACCCAGTTGGGAAACACCGGGTTGGGCTGGGTTGGGTTCTTCTTGTTGTGTCGTTCCCTCAGCATCTTCCTGGTGACCTCGGCAGACTGCAGCACACAATAACAACACGAGGTGCTTCCTCACTCGCGTTTTAAAAAGGAACCTTGCACCTCAATGTGATACTGATGTGAGGTGTCTGTGTTCTGGGGTTACAGTTGCTTAGGGCAGCGCTCACAGAAACAGGTCTCTCAATGGATAATATTCTCTTTGGCCTCCCAAAACACTTCATATCTGATGCATTCCACTCAGCAGACCCTGGAAGATGTACTGACTTCTCTGGATATGGGTAAGCCTCCTGGACATAACCAGCGCCATGACCACCACTATATCCCCTTTCCCCCTACACATCCATCACACCATCCTTTTCCCAACTTCACCCTCTCACTCTTTTCCTCTCCCCGGCCTCCCCTCTTTCGTCACCCACCCCAGCCATGACAGCACTGACAACGGACTGGTAAAGGCTGACCTGTGGAGCGTTGGAGCTGGCCGTCACATTACCCAGCTTCTTGCGCAACTCGTCCAGCTCCTGCATGGACATCTTGGTGGTGGTGGAGGGGAGCGTGTAGCTAGTGGTGCTGGTTGCATTCGCGGAGGACTCGGACCGGTCCTTGGCATTCTGCTGCAGGCACTGAAGTGTCTGGAGGAATATCAGTGAAAGTTTGGTGAAAATTAAAGAGATATATGTACTTGATTTATGGTATAGCTTTTTCTCCCAGGTCTCTGTCCTACTGCGCGTTCACTGTGCTCTCGAGGGGAGAAGCAGCAGCGACCAGAGGGAACGGTGAAGTGTGGAAACTAAACATTCATTACCTCTTTATCCTCGCTGAGTTTGGACAGCAGGTAGACCAGGGGGTCTAAGGTGCGAACATTTTTGGACTTGAGCTCATCGTACTTCCTCAAAAAATCCTCTGGAGTTTCCGAGAATTCTGCTATTTTAACCTGAAAATAATAACAGTCGGCATTGATCAGGCAAGAGCAAGACATGAACATTGCTTTTAGGGCTGTGCAAATATCGTAATATATGGCATAAGTGTTGTCTTTTCCTGGTTGTAAAGGCTGCATTACAGTACAGAGATGTAGTTTACTGAACTTACAGACTATTCTATTCTATTCTATTCAGTTCTATCGTGTTAGGGTTAATTGTGCATTGGAGTACACAAAAATAGACTCTCCCATGTGGTAAACAAGCATTACTTGCAACATCACATGAAGTAGGGATATGAAAGGGCAAGACATCAGCCATGCATTGCCCTGCTTGACTACAGAAGGCGTCCACACCTTGGCGCTGTGTGAAGAGACGGTGGTGGTGACGTAGGGAGTCCGGTGCTTCTGCAGCAGGTCTATGTAGCCCTCTGCGCCCTCGCCGCCCCGCACCTGGAGCAAGCTGAGCAACTCATTGACGTCATGGTGTATCCTAAACTCACTCATGGTGCAGGCGGCCGGGATGTCAACAATGGCTATGACGACATAGAGAGGAGAAACGTGTCGTTACTGTAGATCAGTCCTGTTCGTGGTGGCGATGGTATTCAGTTGACTGATCAGACTTGATTGTGTGTTTTCTATTTGATGTTGGGTGGTGATGCTGAGCTAACTGACTAAACTATTCGATCAAAATAAACGCAAGCAAGAAATCAACACAAGAAGCGGTCGCCAACTTGGACCTAACATGTGTCATGTGGAAAACAACGACGCGATTAGTTTCCTACACCGTATGGTTTCTGCAATCAGTCATTAAATGTTACCTGCCAATCAACCCACGGATCACAACAAGAACGCGCGTTCTGCGCGTTTCTTCTTCTGGGTTTATTTGGTGTCATTGACGCATTGATGGCTCAATACTGCCCCAGATGTGAACCCTTGACATTACATCGTTGTTCATAGAAATGGTCTGATATGTATGTATTATCAATTAAAATACTGAGCATATGATAATTGACCTGTGCCTGCGCGTAGTATACATTTAGTTCTAGTTAGTTTGGGTACTAGAAACACAAACCCATCATGCATTTCATGTTTTACATTTCATTCCCAGAATGAATTATATTCATAGTACTTAGTGAAGAGATAGGCCAACTATGTGTATTACTATGTACTACTACTACTACTGATAATAATAGCAATGATGCAATAATTATTGCAATAATCATATTTTTTGTATTCTTCTTCTTTGCAGTCCATGTACATACTAGAATGCAACGTCACTGGTGAACTCCAACTTCATCTCAAAATCACTATATTAAATATTATATCAGAGAATATTTCATTATATTTTATATGCTACTGGTGTGTATTGGTGAAAAATACCTATACCCAAATACATACACGTTTGTTATAATGTAGGTTTATGTGTTATTTGTTCCTTCCCCAGATCAGTAAAAGTATTAATTTGATTTGTTCAGTGAAAATCACACCTGCACAACTTAAGACAACAGACAAAGCGACCCTTTAACTCTTAATTTGAAAAACATTGTCATAACGGAAGTAAACAGTAATCACGTTACAACCCGGAAGAATTGCCTTTCTCCGATAAACGTTTGAATAAACAAGAATGACCAATTTGGTGTCGGAAAAGATTCAACACGATGCGGCTGATAATGTTTGATGATTGCTAGAAATATTTCGCTCTTAATCTTCGTCGCATGAGAGAACACAGCGACCGTGTATGTGCAGCAACGCCCTAATGCCAACCGCCTTATCGGAGAAAATAGCCCTGCTCTGTTTACAAATCGGGTAAGAAATTGTCCCCCTGCAGTGTTGCTAATCGTGCGGTTGTCCAAGGCGAAGGCAATATGGCTGAACTGCATGTAGTGGAGCCGAGTGGCACCAGCACTATAGAGCAAACCGAGCACCGTGATGTCCGGGGCTCCGTGCGCCTGGCTTCGCCCACTCTCATGATACCACCGCGGAACAACCTGCCCAGTCCCGGGATGTCAAGCAACGCCGGCCGATCGGTGTTTGGGTTTCCGGTGAGAAGCAGCCCCTCGTCCCCGTCAGAACCAGCGGACAGGCAAGGATCACGCTGGGTTCGCCTTAACGTCGGTGGCACTTACTTCATCACAACCAAGCAAACACTGTGTAGGGACCCCAAATCATTCCTATACCGACTGTGTCAAGACGACCCGGATTTGGATTCTGACAAAGTGAGTGCCATGCTGTTCTTGATAATGGTATTTGATTAATACACACGCACGCACGCACGCACGCTCATGTGCTTGTATTTCTTACAGGATGAGACCGGAGCGTACCTGATTGACAGGGACCCTACATACTTTGGTCCTATTCTGAACTACCTTCGACACGGGAAACTGATCATGGATAAAAACCTGGCAGAAGAAGGTAACTAACTAACTATACTAACTAACTAATTACCTTAGTATAGCTTCCTATGGTAAAGTCAAGCATGTATTGCATGAATCAACTTCATAGGCCTGCATTGTCATGAAATGTTGATGGCAGGCAATGAAACCCATCAATGAGTTGTTTTCAAACCTGTTGTCTCATATTAGGTGTTCTCGAAGAAGCAGAATTTTACAACATAGCTTCGTTGGTGAGGCTGGTTAAAGAGAGGATAAGGGACAACGAGAATCGCACATCTCAGGTAAGTGAAGTGTGTGTGTGTGTGTGTGTGTGTGTGTGTGTGTGTGTGTGTTTGCATGTGTGCGTGGCGGTGTGTGTTCATATTACATGTATGTTGTTGACTATTTCTTCTCCAGGGACCCGTGAAGCATGTGTACCGAGTACTGCAGTGCCAGGAAGAAGAACTCACACAGATGGTCTCAACCATGTCCGATGGCTGGAAGTTTGAACAGGTAGGGAGATGTTTGTTTGTTGCCATGAACATAGTAGCATCTGTAGGAGGTAGATTTGAAATAAAACTACTCTCAGCTATTGAAATCTCATTTGGCTCAACATATATTTACAAGAGCACAGTGCTTTTTGTTTATTTAACGCGTCCTAGAAAACCTGAAAAACACGACCCAAATAACAATCTCATATTAACCGTCATCTCCCCCACTTGTCCTCCTGGGGACGGCAACAACCACCGAGTTAGTACATGAAGCAACTCCTGAAACCTTCTGGAGCCCAGGCTTATAACCACTTCTATACATTTGGAGGGTTTTTAATTAGTCACATGGCATCGTTTCACATCATCTGTTGACAACAAGGTTCTCGCTATTTTCTGGTCCCAGGCCTAGCAGTCCTCCCGTGTCAAGCATACCAGTGTTAGCGATTGTACGGGTGTTCAAGGGTTGTTTTGTATGGTGGCCTCTAGATGCTTACACATCTCTCCCCTGAGCACAGCAGCGACGTTAGGCGCCAATGTTCCGTCTCAAGGCCTCCTCGTGGTGATAACAGAATGGCAGAGTTTTTATTATTCTACAACACTCGCTCTCTGCAGCTCATCAGCATCGGCTCCTCTTATAACTACGGAAACGAGGACCAGGCCGAGTTTCTATGCGTCGTCTCCCGGGAGCTCAACAACTCCACCAACGGCATCGTCATCGAGCCCACCGAGAAGGCCAAGGTGAGCTCTCTGCCGCGCGCCGCTCCGGCTAGCTAACTCTCCGGTGACTCCCCTCAGGCTGTCCGTACTAAAACGTCCATCCGCATAGAATATCCACTGTAAATGTAAGACGTGATGGCCGGGCGGCGGGGTTCTCTTGATTTCCGGTGTTCCAAGGTTGAAGTGTTCTGACACTGCCCCCCTGTCCACCCCCCTACAGATCCTTCAGGAGAGAGGCTCACGGATGTGAAACTGCAGCAGCGTCAGACGTGAAAAACGAAACAACACTCG
>OMKP01021382.1:3241-13666 GCA_900302375.1 Bathygadus melanobranchus
GGGGTATCTCCATGGAAAATATGTGCTAGCAGAGTGACATGAGTGAAGGCAACCTTCTGTAAGAGAGAGAGAGAGTGACAGCAAGCGAGAGAGAGAGAGAGAGAGAGAGAGAGAGGGGTGGGGGAAGACGAAGGAACAAGCTTCAGGAGGAGGCTTCACCTGTCCTGTACCGTTCACAGAAACCTCGCTCTGAACCCCGCACGTTAACATCCTGCGAAAGAATCCGGACCTGCTTCACGTATTGCAGCGATGCTGAGGCTGCTCGGGCTAACAGAGGACAGCTCCTCCCGCTCGCAGTCAGTAGGAAAAGCCTCAACATAAATATCAACTTTCCCCATCTCGAACGGGCCTCAAGCTGTCCAAACAATGATAGAGGGAAGGGGACAAGCAACTAGCAACATGAGGCGGGCATGGGAACAGAGAATGTACAACATGGAGAAATGCTCCTCTTTATTTTCTCTCATCCTGTGGATTATGAACTTAGATCCCCTCAATGTGTTTGGTTAACTTGTCGGGAGTCACCAGGTGCACAGAGAATTTGTCTCATTCACAACTCGGTTCTGCTTTTCCCTATTATGTACCATGTGCGTTATGTGTGTAGCGCTACTCACGATGACCAGGCAAAAATCCTGTAAAGGCCGGGCTTTATATAACTAGCATACTGAAATGAATTACTTCAGACAAAGATGACAGAAAAAATGAGTGAAAGAGGATGCACTATCTTCTTCAGAAATGAATCATTTTAATGCTCTCATTAAGACAACAAGGCCTCCCTCCGGAGCCAGTCATCATACAAAGAGAGAGAGAGAGAGAGAGAGCCTTGCAAAACAACCGCTCTCTTTCAACCTGAGAAGAAGAGAAACCTCACAGGGTATAATTGCATCGCTGCTCTTCAAAAGAGGTCCTGATCTAATTCACTGGGTCTTTACCTGCGCCAGGCTTGTCGCCACATCAAAGCCGCTGAGCCAAGATCACAGGTCACCGAACCGAGGAAGATATATCTCATAAGTATTGTTTATTTCGTCATTTTTTCCCAGAGATACGACTCCTAACGGTGATCCAGTGGGTTTCTTTTTTCCATGTCACTCCAAAGACTTACGCACCCCAACACCGCAGACAACAATCGTCTTTCCGAGGCACGGTGTTTGGCACTGTGATGCGCTTCAAGGCCTTTCTCTCTTCCACACCCCTCGCCCTCCACCTCCTCCTTCTCCACCACCTCCTGTAGAATCCATGTCTTGCAGCTTGTTGGAACTTGTTGTTTAAAAGAGCAGTGCTCTAGAGTTGAGTCTCAGAGTGATGTTGCCAGCAGGAATGAGTGAACAGTCATCATTATCCTGCGCTAATCTCTCGGTTTCCACGGATTTCACATTGTGCACCGTGCCGATGACCTTATTGTGAACCACACGTTTTAATGTTTGCATGTAAATCGATCAATCAATCAATCTGGACATTTGTCTGACAAAAAGCACTGCAGCAGTACTTTGCTAGTTATTTATTATGATTACTTTTTCCACGTAGATGATCTTTACCTTTTCATAAGAATTTCACTGTGCATAATGACCATGCACATTTGACGGTTAAATACTTTGTATCAACATCTTACATCAATCCGTTAATCTTTCTATATTCCAGCTATGGAGTACATTATCAATCCATGTTCTGACTGACCAGAGATTACAAGTCTCCATCAAAAACACAGATGTCTCGTCTGTGTTTTTGATGTCTTCATGCTCTTCTGCACTGTTGGTCCAAAGTGGAAAACATTCGTCCTCCTGTGTTGTCCTAAACCTCAGGGGTATAGTAGGAGACAAGAGCAGAGTCAAAGAAATGTCCCTCGAAGGCTTCCGTGTTGAGAAGTCTTCCCCCTAATTCTTGAACTGTCATGTGTGAGTGAGGCTGTGTGGGCCTGTTGCCCGAGGCATCAGAAAACACACAGCTCTGCCCTCAAGTGGGGATCAAGCGTGGATCACAGTAGGCTAACCAGCTCTATGCCCTTAGAAAACTATACTATTCCTACTACAATGCCTTTGGAAGGACAGCTGTGGCAATGTCTAGATGGCACTAGAATCTTCCAAAACCTTAAGGATAGTCTAGTAGTTAGTTTGGGTGATTCCCAACTGTAAGGTACTAGTTTGAACCCCTTTTTGTCCACAGTGTACCTGTACGCATTGTTGCACAATATGCCCTAACTCCTACCTGCTCATTAATGACATCTCATCTACCTCATCTAAAAAGATTTGCTGTAAGTCCCTTTGGATAAAAGTGTCTGCTAAATTACTAAATAGTAGTAGTAGTAGTAAAAAGTCCTATAAACAGTTTGTGATGGTGGTTAACAGCAGCCATCAACGTCGACATCATCCCTGACAGCAACGATAAGCAAAGTGAACAGAAAATCACTGTGGACTCATGAGTCAGACGAGAGACATTCAGCGTTTATAACCATTTGAAGAAGAGGGCCGCGGCGTCTTTAAACGCCTTGATACAGCGCTGCTCTGTCGTCGGCTTGTTCATTACTCAAAGCTAGCTTTAGCCCAACTGTCACCGCGCTGGTCGCTGGTGTTTTCTAGCTATCTCAACTCCGCCATGGGGATGAGCTGCCACACATTCCGCTGCCTAATTCAACTGTGAATGGAAGGGGAGGTGATGAAACCGTTGAGGATACGAAGACAATATCAGCCTGGAATTTATACATCCGTGTGAAATATACACCCCATTTGCACACCTCACAGGCGAACTCTCATGCCCAAATGATGACATTTTTTTCTCTCCGTGAAAAACAGCATTCCATCACTTAAAGGTGAACCGTCACACGCGGCTGTTTTCTACTAGTGCTGCTTCGTACGCACGTTGAACAAATCGCCATCTGCACAGAAAGGTAGGACCAGTAACGTCATTGGTGCGGGATTTTGCATTTTTCCATTGGTTGCAGTCTGTCATTTTTTCACAACACAGGTAGGAAGCAGTGCTTTCATACGTTGGAAATAGTCAAGTGTGATGGTTCCCCTTTAAAGGGGTGTTCTAGGGAACAGTTTAGCTCCAGGTATTAAACACAGACATGGAACTGCCGCAGGGTTCTTCACACATTCTTTTGCCTAACGCTAGCTTGTTCGCGTCGAACAAGAAGTTTAGTTTAGTGGGTGTTTGATGTGTTTGCCTCTGTTTGGTTTTCCTGTTAGCATGGCCACAGGGACCTATACCTCCCATGTGCTTGAAGCGTCGTGAGATACACACTGTGTATCATTAGCAAATTCTTAGCGCATTTTTTACAGGGAAGGCGGGGCGAAGGCCGTCTGATGTGCGCCTTTGTAGGGACAATGTCTCTGTCTCTGCCGAAAGCTCTAATAACAAAGTGATAGTGTTCTTGTTCAACATATTCCAATAATTGTCGCGGGAGGCTGCAAGCTAACACAAGCACGAGAGTCATCCCTAAGCCCCCCACCCCCCTCACCTTCATGCGTGGAGTGTAATTTCAGATTGTGTAATTTTCAGCCTTTCTGCCACACATGTGGTAGAAAGGCCTGCAGGGGGAAGAGGGAAAACGAGGGTAATTAAGAGCGTGGTGATGATATTTCCTTCGGCTTCTCCTGGATTAGCTCTACTGTCACTCGCTGAAAGAGAGAGGAGCTTTTGGACCTCCTGTACAGCTGTATGTCACAGTGGGTAGGACTTAGAACTGTTCCTATCAGGTTAACAGAACTTGCTTGAGTGTCTTTTGTGGAAAAACATGAAATCCTGTCAATGTTAATTCCATTAAGTGTTTTACAAAAAAAAACAACTTCAACAACTCATTCACAGTTAATATATTACATTTAAATTTCCATTTAGGGCATTTGGCCTAAGTATCCAAAGTGACTTACAATAAGTACATTTGTCGAAAGAGGGAAACATTCTAGAAATAAATTCTAATACATAATGAGTGGATGTCATAATCTTATACTACCTTTGATGTAATCCTCACTATTTGTAAATCACTGCAAATTGAATCTGCCTCCATTTCATCCACAGACCAAAACGCTAAAATTGTCTGTTGTAGTGTATCCACCACATCATACCAACTATGACAAGTACATGACAAAACGCTATGTTCAGAACGAGGAGCAGAAAGTATGTAGGGAAAAAAAGGAGAAAAAAGAAAGAAGCCTTTGCCTCGGGGGGCATTATGATTATCTGGCAAGCTGGAACCGTGCGATCGCTACGACAACATCAATTTTTATTTTATCCCCCCTGAGCCATTAATGTGACTAATTAAAGTAGTGTTTTCAAAATAAAAGGAGTCACATGGGGAAATATTTGATTTCATTTTAAACAACCTTTCTGGGAAAAACCTTTGATTTGTTTCCATTCAATTACATGAACCGTCTTACAGGAGGTGCCTATTCAAATTGATAGAGACATAAATCAAACGTTTTCCATGCTGATGCATTTTGTTTTGAAAGCAGGGATTTAATTAGTCTTTGGCTTTCCAAGGTATGCTGGCTGCTCATACCTGCACCCTCGCGTCACCATTGGAAGCATCTGCTCTGTTAGGACCTCTCATTCTGCTCGCAAGTGAAGATGCTTGGCATAATGACGGCTATAAAAGCAGGCTGTGTCTCGAATGATCAAGATAAGGAATTGTTGCACAAAGTCGACTACATAGCTAACTACTTGATGTTTAATTTGCTCATAATAAACCTTGATCAACTCTCTTATCTGAAAGGTACAACTAATAAGAACATTGAGTAATTAACTTTGTATGGGTGGGGGGTATACTTCTTCATGCCGTGACCCACCTGTGGAGGTTCTTTTGGCCCAGGACCCATCAAATATGTTTTGTAGTAAAATACGTTGAGAGTGTGTGTGGTTGGTGGCTGGTTTAAGCACCCTCACCTGGCTCTGGGGCTGGGTGAGGCTGCACACCTGTGGTGCATTGGGGAATCAGTACAATATGCAAATAAACAATCAAGGCATGTAGTTCTTTTTCAAAAAAGTACAAATATTTGTTGTAGCCGTTCTGTGGGCAATTCAGCCACCTGCTGAGACCCATAACTGGAAACCACTTGCTTCTAGGATCCCATCAAATGTTCCATTTCACATTGCTTTTCAATAAATCAACAATGCTTGTGCGCTTCACGCCATAAATCTTGAGCGATGCCGCTGCGGTGCAGGTGTTCACAGGTGTGCAACGCCACGCTAAAGAACATCAACAAACCCAGAAACCCGTTGTCTTCCAGGGCCCTTGAGCGAAGCTAGCGTCGTGTGCCACTGTCAGCAGAACCACAGTGAAGCTGGTAAAGGATGGGGGGGCAGACCGACTCCTTTGATGCTGATGGGTGTTGCTGTCATTTTGTACCACTTCAAAGCACTTCTGATTGGTATGCTTGATATGAAGGAAGATTTTATCAAACGTACTGATATGAGGACATCTAATCATTATATATATATGTAACTTTTGTTATGATTGAGACACATTACAGACGAAGATGAACACATTGAAATGGAATTTGAATGCTTTTCCTTCAGACAAGTAAATAATTGATGTCGCGAGGAACAGTAGGCATATCAATCCTGAGCAAGATGCCTGCTTTAATGACATTCACCGTAAGACACTTTGGATGAAAGCATCTGTTAAGATGACTGACGCCAGATCCCTGATACCATCAAGCTGTTTACTTCCATTTCACGTTGACAAAAAAAATGACTTGGCAGACATTTAAGCAGACATTTGCATATAAACAGACAGGCGTGTTACCTCCCATTCAATCCCATAATATCCAGTACACTAGCACTGTTGGTGTTTGGCCAGCTGCCCTTTCTTCAAGTGGCCATTGAGGCAGAAGAATGTTTTGTGCTGATTATTCCGTCGTTCAGATCTTTTCTATCCCTCTCCGATTCAAATCCCGACTGACATCATCCCTCACAATTGTAAAGGTCTCTTTTTCTCTTTCTTCACCCTTTTGCCTCGACCACAAAATAAATAGCGTCCAAAAGTTATCTGGGCTTTTTCTTTTTTTCTCCCCTCATGGTTACCGATTGGCTAATGGGGCGTCCTGGCCTCTTGTGGAGTCGCCGGGGGGATTTTTGGGGGTGTTGGTGTGGTTGTTGTAGCAACCCAGCCGAGGGGTGAATGCAGCAGATGTCAGCGTGATCCATCAGGCCACACAGCGTCTAGCTCCCACCACGGAAATCACCACTGGGGGAAATCTCTCTCTATCTCTCTCTCTCTCTCTCTCTCCATCGGTCACTGTCTATGTTTTGCTCTCGATGTCTCGCTCCACCTTTCAATCTCTTCCCAGCTCTCTCTCCATTGCTCTCTCAATATCTCTACAACTGCACATCTCTCTCAATCTGTCTCCATCTCTTTCTCCGTCTCTTTCCAGCTCCCTCCCTCTCTCTCTCTCCCCCCATCTCTCTTAATCCCTCTCTCCACCTCTCAATCTCTCTCGCTCCCATCTTGCTATCTCAATCTCTCTTGATCTCTATCTCGATTTCTCATGTCTGTGGTTAAATGTTTGAGTGGCAAGTAAGTAAAAAGGAATATATACAACCAATGTGTATTTTTTTCCGAGCCAATATTTATTAGCAATACAAAAGAAAGGAAAAAACAAACCTGGACAGTGTCCACATGTAAATAAATGGCCTGTTAAATTAGGTTTTGACAGATATATGATTTAAATTACTAAAACTCTGTTGTGTTGAACATAACTACAAATAAATACATTCCACAGCAAGGTTCGGGGACTAGTCCGATAAGGAAGAGTTGATTTTGCTCCCAATGAAGTATCTCTGATGACCACAAATTCTACAACTGACAGAATAGATGGCAATTATCACATGGGTTGTATTTTACATTTTATTTTCCTGAAAATGTTATGTTTTTTTCTTTTTTTTGTGACATTTTATAACACTTTAAACATTCCATTATTACATGTGTTGCGTTCTGCCTTAAAAAAAAAAAACGAGAGTTTCCGGAACATTCACTCAAATACCGTCCATAAAATAAACCACTCAAAACGGGTAGAAAGATACCTTTTAAAAAGCAGAAAAATAAATAAAATATTCATATAAAAAAATAATCTCTTACAAAATATATTCTATCGACGTCAAAGTCGTACAGATTCTTACGTCTGGCTCGTCGCGTCGTGCTCCGGCTGTGGGGGTCGTCGGTCTTGTTTAGACCACCTCTAGGATCTCTGTGGACAACTAGCAGCAAACTGGGAGGGGGATGGGGGGATAAACGACACAACCACACGATATCGTCAGCTTGTCACGAGTGAAACACTCTCTTTGCCTTTGTTTGTGTGATATTTATTTCTGATGCAGGTTTTGTCTCGTATGATTTCTGTCTGGGGTCAATTCTTTGACGTTTTATGAACACATTAATGAGATTCCTTGTTATATTCCAGGTCATATGACATGCATGCAGGTCCAGTGTTTAAAGTTATGTCATGAAAACAAAAATTCACTGAAAAGTCTTAAGCGGTTCTTTAGTTCGTCTACGACGGAAAACAGTCAGGTTTAGTCAATCGTGAATTCTGAAGTAGATCAGTAGTACTTTTGTTCTTGTTTCATTAATAAATTATTATTAGTTAAGAGCCTATCCTGAAAAAAAAATGAAAAAAGTCTCTACCGCAGTTTGAGGCACTTTAACGCAACACAACAGTGTCATCTCCAGAAGGGTCCATGATGCATCAACCAACCAATAATATACAAACACCCTCCGCAGTTTACAGTCTACTTTAAATATGGAGGCAGCCTGGTCCATGGCTGGTGGTCCGTCCGGTGTGGTGGTACACATCCAACAGTGTCTGGTTCATCTAGCTGCAGGGCAACCTGTTCTCCTGGCTACACGTACATCTAGTGTGTGTGGTGCTTCTTCTTCTTCTTCTCCAGGTCAGGGTTTGCGGGGGGCAGTAGACCAGCCCGGGTGTCCATTTCCCCGGCCATGTGTCCCACCACGGTGAAACCATGTTTCCACATCACCACCACCACCCTGAAATTCCACGACCATGCAAAGCCCACCGGCGTCCCAATAAATACCCGTGCGCTTACTTATTTACACGTGTACATCTGTGTCCTCTCGCTGCATGTGTTGCACTTGACGTAGCAGCACCACAGGAACTTGCAGTTGCACTGCCAGACGCGCGAGTACTGGTGCGTGTTGTAGCCACGGCCGCAGCACAGCAGATCACAGCTGTCCGACTGCAGCGCTGTCTTGTTGCAAAGGCGGCCCTGCGTCCCCGCGCTGCCCGTCTGCAGGTCCGCCTCGCAGTAGTTGGGCGAGCGCTCGATGTACACCAGCTCGCTGTCCATGGGCTTGCGGTACGAGTGCGGCTTCTTGATCTTGAGGAAGGCCGGGCGCTTGTTACGGCTGGCGCGCACGGGCTCCACGTGCACGGCCTGGCTGTACTTGTCCTTCAGCAGGAAGCCCAGCTGCCGGAACTTGGGCAGCGTGGTCCAGCAGGTCTTGGTGGTGCAGGAGCCCGACACACCATGGCACTTACACTCCAGGCGCATGCCCTTCTCCAACACCTGGGGGGAGAGATGCAGGGATACTTAGTGTGTCCATACACGCACGTGTAGCTGTATGTACACATACACTAAAGTGCGTGTCCTACTCCCACACTTGGCGAGAGTGGGAGAGGCAGGGCTAACATTTGGTAGCATACGGGCCTGATAGTAACTTGGCTTGTCAATACGCAGATCTACAGATCTTCACACCCACAATAAGGATGCATGCCCTACTCCAGAACCTGGGAAGCAGCATGGACACATTCAGTACACTACTATTCACTATTTAG
The DNA here is from genome assembly GCA_900302375.1 of Bathygadus melanobranchus. NCBI lineage: Eukaryota > Metazoa > Chordata > Actinopteri > Gadiformes > Macrouridae > Bathygadus > Bathygadus melanobranchus. Next base: position 12,025 of record OMKP01021382.1, read on the forward strand.
TAATTTAGTAGACATTCATTAATGAGCAGGTAGGGGTTAGGGCATCTTTGGGTGGACTGCAGACATGGGAGGATTGAACCCAGTACGTTTCGGTAGGGAGGCACTCTTAGCAGCATTCACACGGAAGTATCCAGGGTTCTTTTTACACAAAAATTTAAAATATAATAAACGGGTTGTTATGCCTCACAGGTCGCCCCCCCGTCCCGCCACCTTTAGCTGCTGCTTGAGTTTAAACATTGAAACTAGGAAATAAATTAAATTCAACACGAGTCCGCCAGTACTTACTGAATGTCGATTGTCCGATCACATGGCCGAATGTGTGCCGCACTACGAGTTCATTTACATAAAGTTAACTAAAGTACAAGTATCTTGTTGCTAATCACATTTGCTGGTGCCGGCCCTTAGAGTATGGTGCATATGTCATGATGTGAAACACTGTGATACAGGACTATTTGCAAGGCCACTCAATATCCAAATAATTCAATTCATAATTCAAGCAAAGGCTTTGGGCAGAACCTAACAGACGCTCTGTTCCAGCATTGTTCCAAACACGGACTGAAACAGGGCGTGTGGGCATGAGTCATTGGAACAAATACAGTATGCAAAGTTGAGATGGATCTAGATAAGGACATGAAAACAACTCCTCACTTGAGCGATCAATGTTTGCTAATATTTCAACGTGGCTGGAGCAGACTTGGATTGGAGTGGATCATCAAAATCAACTTCAGACATGGGCGTGGACCAATCAAAGATATCAGCAAACAAAATGTAAGCTCAAGGTCTCATAACTCATAACTATTAAATATTTAGTCATTTAGCAGACATGTTTTATACAAAGTGACTTAGCAGGGAGGGGTGGGGGTGGTAGGTAGGGGTACAGTCATAGAGAATGCTGCTTTAATCTTCATAAACACAGCAAAACAACGTGAAAACACCATCAATAAAGGAAGGTTTCCAGGAAAACAGTTCCGTGCCATTCAAGCACATGGGGGCCAGATTAACTGGCACGTTAACGCTTCCATCAAAGACTGCAATTTACTCATCGAAGCACCGATGGAGACTGTTGAGGGCCTTTTCAAAGTTAGCAAAGGAACTTTGTCTGGTGTGGTTGGCAGAATACCCCCCTCCACACACACACACACACACACACACACACGCACACACACACACGCACACACACATACACACATGCGCACACACTTGCTCTTACTCTCTCACTCACGCACACAAAAACACACACACACACACACTCCAGTTCAGGGCTGAATGACATCCGCAAAACCCTCTTCTTCCTTAAGAGAGAGAGAGAAAGAGTGAGAGAGAGAGGGAGAGAGAGAGCGAGCGAGGAGAGAGAGAGAGCGAGGCGGGCTGCATAATGCAACAGCCTCACCCAATCTTTGTTTTTTTTCCTTCTCTTTTTTAAATGATTCCCTCCTTCAGACATGCTGGAGTCTCGAGGGTAATTGTGAGATTCCCTCTGGAGGTAAACGGCTTAGCGTGGTCATGCCCCTGCGACCTGGCAGCAGGTTAATACACGGGGTTCAGTGGTGTGCGCGTGCGGTGCCCGTGAAACCACCACCACCACCACCACCACCATTGTTAGACAGAACCGAAAGCCTGTGAGCCTAGCAGAGCCACACTT
>OMKP01021385.1:4188-14440 GCA_900302375.1 Bathygadus melanobranchus
GGGGGGGGGGCTACTGCTACTGCTACTCTAGTTGAAATGATGTCAACACACATGTTAAACTACACAAGATGTTAATAAAGTGTTTCTCGTGTGTAGTTTAAAACATTAACATGTTGTGGTTTTCATTTTAAAACTCCAACATGTGTAGTTTAAATGTTGTGGTTTAACAGTGGTGGTCTGACCTCAGGTAAGAACCCAACTGATGACTACCTGGAGGCCATGATGACAGAAGCTCCCGGGCCCATCAACTTCACCATGTTCCTCACCATGTTTGGAGAGAAGCTGAACGGTACTGACCCTGAGGACGTCATCCGAAACGCCTTCGCCTGCTTCGACGAGGAGGGCACAGGTACTGCACATAGTCCAAGTACACTTGTATAATACTACAGTCCAAGTACACTTGTATAATACTACACATAGTACAAGTACACTTGTATAATGCTACACATGTGAGTCAGCACTGCTTTATCGGGGGATGAGCAGCCGGAATGTTAGGAATGAGCTGGACTGTTTCAGCTTGATTTTGATTGGACGAGATAATGTGACCAATCAAGTCTTATCTGATTGACCCCTGAAGCTACCTCAGAGTTGACCCAGAAGGCTTACACTACTGTAAATTTCTATTAGTCAGTAGAGCTGCTCTCTGATTGGTCAGTGTGTGACTTAGGCCTCATCCAGGAAGTGCTGCTCTACTGTAGTTATGTGATTGGTTGGTGTGTGTGTTGCTGGTATCTGATTGGACTGTATGTGTGTTCTTGCGGTTTTCTGGTAAGTGTTGCTCTAGTGTTGTATTGGGTAGTGCTGGTATGTGATTGGTTGGTGTGTGTGTGCTGCTGGTCTCTGATTGGTCTATATGTGTGCTTTCAGGCTTCATCCAGGAGGACTATCTGCGAGAGCTGCTGACCACCATGGGTGACCGCTTCACAGACGAGGAGGTAGACGAGCTCTTCAGGGAGGCGCCCATCGACAAGAAGGCCAACTTCAACTACGTGGAGTTCACACGCATCCTCAAGCATGGCGCCAAAGACAAGGACGATTAAATAAAACACCTTCTACTACACACATTAAACAATTAAACACACACGCCGCTGCCCGCTAGATCATCAGGCTGCATGTCTCTGCTGTAGGAATCACTTTAAACACGTCAACCTTAGTGTCTGTTCTTACCTGGTGTCTAAATGGTGAAATGTTTTGATGGGTGGAGGGTGTGCTGCACAGATTTTATGTTGAAACATTGACATGTAGCCGCAAGGGACTGCTGATCTGCTTTCTGTGGTGTTTTTACCTTTTATAAATATAAACCTTTTTGAATAAATCCCTCTATCAAGTTGTAGTTTGTCTAAGTTTTTGTTCTTCATTATCTCTGAATACCTGAAGTCTGCACACAGCGACGAGCTGTGTCTTGTCTAAACAAACGTACCCAGCCTCGGGATACTGGAGCAGCAGCTGTTAGACCGCACCTACTACATGTGTTTAAAGATACTTTCATATCTAAGGGTGTAGCACCGCTGCACCAGATCACCACTTTCAGTAAGGTAATGACTTAGTTTGAACTCCAAGGTAAAGTGTGTCCGTACTGGCCGACAACCTAGTTTTAAGATTCCTGATGGGACATTTTATATATATTTTACTGATAGAAACTAATTCCACATGGGAAGTTTGGGAACAATAAAAACTCCTGTAAGTTGAAATTATAATGCATGTTTGTATTTTAAGTAACTTAAATTATTCACTACATACAGACACAACTGTGGTGTTTCAAAAGTCTCAACTATTGTGGATAAATGTACACAAAGTTAATATCTGAAGTTACCCGAATGTACTGGATTGTTCTAGGTCATTGACCTATTTTTAATTGAGTTTTATTTAGATCTGTGACCTACACAGACGATTGTCTGTGCTTCCCCCTAGTGGCCACATGTAAAGCTACACTGTTTTTCAATTGGTGGAAAGCGAGCCAATCAGAGGTTGTTATTGTCACGGCTACGGAAGTGAGCGGCTGATCTTGAGGAGCTCATGGCCAGGTAGTTACAGGTACGCTTCACCTTCTTCACACCAACGGTTCGTCCCAGATACTCGATAACGTTGATCAAGTAGACGATCGATCCCCTGGTGATCAATAGTATTATAGTGTTGTCCATGTATTAGCTTGTTAGCACGCTAGCTCAGACAGGGCAAGGACAAGCTGTCAACCTGGCAGTGGGTTCACTGTCTACACGCTCTCTCTTTTATTTCATGTATATTTAAATTTGGGTTTGTGATGTTTTAAACCAGCAGGGCCCGATGAGCGAGGTCATGCTCATTATCCATAGGCTGGGCCGGACTGGACGCCGCATCCCGCGGCTCCTCGGCAACGGGAGTCCGGGAGATGCCGCGTGTGCGCCCGGCTTTCGGACCGCAGCCGACCGCCTTGTCCACCACACCCACGTCCTCAGTGAGAGGAGCTCGTCGACCATATCCAGGGAACCGGACTTATTCCACAAGGAGTCGTTCCCCCTCCTCTGGATGACCCATCAGTACCTGCCTACAGACGGGGAGGAGCGGGCGTTCGGCCAGCGGCTCGCCAGCTGCTCGTCCTCTCGGCAGGTCCTGAGTCTCCTGTGTACCGTGGAGATCCTGTCTGAAGTGATGGTGACGGGGGCCCTGCACCGCGTGGCCGACCTGGAGCAGGAGGAGACCTCGCTGCGGGACCCGGGGGTCCTGGACAAGGACGCTGTAAGGTCCATGTGCTTCCGGCTGGAGCGGGACTCGGGCATCCTGACGGACCGGGGTCTGGTGTCGGCGCTGCTGGTGTGCACCCGGCTCTACCTGGACCCCCGGAGCACGCTTGTGGCGCGGCTGTTGGCGGAGACCCAGGTCCGGCTGGACCGCGGCCGGATGGGCGTAGAGGAGCTGTGCACGGCAGGCCGGGCCCTGTGTACCCTGAGCGGCCCGGCCTGCGGCTTGCTGGCCCAGGTGATTGAGCAAGTCCAGAGGCGTGACCCGGCAGCGTGGAGCCTGACGGAGCTGGTGGCTGTGTGCCAGCTGCTGCAGGACGGGGTCATCAGGGGTGAATGCCAGCAGGCCCTGCTGCACGGCATGCACAACCACGCCCTCAGGCATCTCCCCCATATGGACGCGGCGGCCATCAGCACGCTGCTGGGCACGCTGGCGGAGCTGGAGCTGGAGGAGATGCGCACCACGCCGCTGGTCTCCGTTCTGTGCCAGCAGGCGGTCCTACACATAGGGAGCTTCACGGATGACCAGCTCAGTCTGGTGCTCGGTGCGTTCGTGCACTTCCGCTACAATAACCCCTGCTTGGGGCGGGCCCTGGACCTTCACACCCCCCCTGCTGTGTTCAGCGCCCGGCCGGAGACGGTCACCCGCATGGCGCAGTACTTGGCCCAGATGAACATCCTGTCGCGGCCCATGTTCGACGCGGTGGCCCAGAGGTTTGTGTCCCAGGCTGACGACTACAGCGCCGACCAGGTGGCCAGGCAGATCATTTCACTGGGGACGTTGGGCTACCTGCCACCCAATGCGGCCCAGGTGTTCGCGAAGGTGGAGGATGTTCTCCAAACCCGCTTCTCACAGTTCGAGCCCAGGACTCTGCTCTGCCTGCTGCACACCTGCACCCTGCTGGAGTACTTTCCCGTCAACTTCGTCTCCAAGGTGTTCAGCAGCTGCTTCCTGCAGCAGCTGCTGGGTGAGTCTGAGCAGGGAGATGCACTCGCAACCACCCCGAAAAAAACATTTCACTGCTTTTAGCTTTTCTTCTTCGATCTTTTTTCTTTTCTTTATTTAATATTTTTCTGTTCTTCTTCTTTCTTTCTTTTGTACATTTTCTTCACATCCAACTAAGTGATGGAAGCCCTGTTCCCTGCTGTGTGTTGTAGGGCAGACCCCCTCGGGGATCTGGGCTGTTCGGACCCTGCTGACTCACCTCTACGTGACCATGAAGCTGGAATGTCCCTTCTACACGGTAGTTGTGTTTTTACAGGCTGCTTCAGCCCAACAGGGGTTGACTGTTGGTGTCGATCTAGAGTTGTGGTGTATGCTGGTGTTTTACTACCGGATGTATAATTGATAGGCTGGTAGGTTTATCTATCCATCATGTAACTGGGTGGACACGCCCACGTGTGATGTCACAAAGGGATGGAGTTGACTGATTGGCTGCATACGCACCTGGTGGACCTTGAAGTTCTGTTGAAGTGGTGATGTTGTGTTTCCAGGGTCCTAGTCTGCCGGCCAGGTGTCGGGTGAAGTCGTTCCCGGGCTCCTCGCTGAAGTCTCGGGTGGGCAGCAAGCTGTTCAACCGGGTCGCCCGTGGGCTGGTCAAACTGCTGGGGGACCACACCCACTTCGCATGCAACGTCATCACGCCATACTGCTACATGCTAGGTAGCGACCTGTTAGCTTCACTCTGTGCTGCTACATGCTAGGTAGCGACCTGTTAGCTTCACTCTGTGCTGCTACATGCTAGGTAGCGACCTGTTAGCTTCACTCTGTGCTGCTACATGCTAGGTAGCGACCTGTTAGCTTAACTCTGTACTGCTACATGCTAGGTAGCGACCTGTTAGCTTCACTCTGTACTGCTACATGCTAGGTAGCGACCTGTTAGCTTCACTCCCCTCACTGTGTACTGCTATGGCTAGATGGCAGTTCTCCTCCTTTAACTCTGCTACGCTAGGTAGCAAGCAGCTAGCTGTACTCTCATTTTGTTACATGCCAAGTCCTCGTGTGGTTCTCCTCCAGATGTGGAGATCAAACTGGATGAAGACGGTTATGTTCTCCCTGCCTGTCATAACGACTACGTCCACAAGAGGTAAACACTAGTTTTATAACATGATCATTCCAGTGATTGTTGTTGACCGTAACATATTTAATCAATGTCAATCAAATCTTCCCATCCCCTTTGGGATCCCTAGTACTTATGTTCATATGTCTTGGCACTTAAAATAGTACTTAGCATTGTGTAGCATCTTATCCTGGCTATCTTGCTGTTTACCAGCAACCTAGCAATTATGAGTGCTTGAAATCTTACTGTACCATCAGTGATAGTTATTTCCCTCTTTCGACAAATGTACTTATTGTAAGTTGCTTTGGACAAAAGTATCTGCCAAATTTAAACAAAGGGGTAGATTTTGAAATCAACATGATGCCTGGTGGTGAGATAGGGGCCCTGCCGTCTCTCATTGTGTTTGTGGAGGGAGTGGTAACTCAAGGTGTGTTGTGTGATCCCAGGGTGGCTCTGTGCATCGACGAAGCCTCGAGATTCACTCACAACTACCATCAGCTGCTGGGGAATGAAGCCACCAAGCAGAGACACCTGAGGCTGCTAGGATACCATGTGGTTCAGGTCAGCTCACTTCCTCTCCTTTGAGCCCCAGTCTGTTTGCTTCCCCTACGGATACCCTCCTTTTCTAGTTTTGTTCATTGTCTCAGCCTAGTTGTTAGTTTTAGTTTTGAAAAGTGCTAAATGTCACCTTGTTGGTCTGATGTCAGGCGTGACTTGGCTTGTGTTTTGATTCTGAGTTCCTGTTTCAGATTCCATTCTACAAGTTTTTCACTCTAAAGAGGCCGAGTGAGGAGGTGGATTACCTCCACAACAAGATCTTCCCTCAGCGACCCGCTCAGTCGTGGATCCCAGCTAGTCTTCTGAATAATCATACTTGATTCACTGTACAATAAAATGTTTATTTTGTATCAACTCCCAGGATTGTCAGTTGAGAAAATATAATTTATTGGGTAACGGTAGAAAGTTTACAGAATGTGTTTTCCCAAGAATCACCGTAGCCAAAACATTGGTTCATAGAAAGACAATCGTAGCATTAATAAATGATTTGTCATAATATATTGCATGCTAGTTTAACCTCAGCATTAAGGCGCCTGTGACCTAGCGTCTAAAGACAGGAGTGTTAAATATAAGGCTATGGTACATTAAACATCTCAACAGGCAGTTTTATGTTGCTGGGATCTGGGGAAGGCCGAACTCATCCACCAGCACACCGTCCTGAAACAAGAGGACAAAAGCATTCAACTTTATGCACTTTACATTGCCACCACCGTCTGTGTATGAGATACTCCCATTCACACACCGACGGTGGTGGCAACCATGCAAGGCAACAACCAGCTGGTCAGGAGCAGTTAGGTGTCTTGCTCAGGGACACTTAGCTAGGGGGAGTCAGGGATCGAACCAGCAACCTTCCAGCTGCCAGACAACCAGTCTACCTCCTGAGCTACTGCCGCCCATATTACAAATGGGATTATCCACCCAGACATGATGAGTAGAAGAACTTCTGGGTCGACACTTCCGACTGGTGATATCACAAGTGGCCTGACTAGTAAATATCAGAGACCGCATCTCTGGTTGTGACATCACAAGTGGAATTGATCACAGGTTTCCACGTAGATGTATAATTGATAGAACCTGGTGCCCTGCACTAACTGGTAGGCTGGAGTACATCTGAGTGGACTCCCCCACCTGGGATTCAAGAAGTAGGGCCCTAACAGTAAATATTACGTTGCTGGCCACATTTTAACAGTACATCATAATAGGAGAAATGACAAGAACTGCAGTATATTACGTGACTGGAGGACCAGTGGAAGAGGTCTGGTGGACACTTACCCGGCTGGTGGACTTGTCTCCAGGCAGACCTTCTGGGATGGATGGGGCGGTGGAGGCGTCGTCCAGGTAGGAGCTGTCGTCGTCGAACAGGAGCTCATCTCCCAGTGCATCCAGTTCTATGGACACACACGCACACCGAATTTGAGGTCTCACCTAGCGAAATATCATCCATCTATCGAAGTGCAACTGCCACCGCCATCAGCACCAAATCGCGGAGCAACCAGGATAGATTTCCTCTGCTCTCTAAAGTCCCACGATAGTACATGTGCTACGAGCACACATCAGAGAGAGGTTTTAGTGTTACCCCTCTCTGAAACCACATGAGGTAAACAGACAGGTTTTCTAGCACACAAGGACATGACAACCTAGGTCTAAATATGACTTTATTTATGCTAAAGGAAAGGAATTTCAGTTGAATAATTCTTTTTTTTGCATTTATACATTTATACAGTGCCTTTTATGTTGCATTAGTTTGGCAGTTTTTTTGACATACAGGCTATCCTTTTTTTACTTTCATGAAGACTGTTCCGTTGTGATTTGCACTTAAAATATCTAAACAATTTGCTTTATTTATTTTCGTTTGTCAATGTCTATGTAGCCACAGGCTATATGAGCTGGCTTGGCTATATAGGCTAGCTTGGATAAATTAAGTAATTTTAAAAAAGGCTATTGCCGCGGTACCGAGCCACCCTAAATCACCGTAGGGGAAATTCCTTCACCGCGACAGCCCTAGTACCAACTGGTAGGCTGATCAGGGGCGGCAGGAGGTACAGCTGGCTGTCTGACAACTGGAAGGTTGCTGGTTCGATCCCCAGCTCCCCCTAGCTAAGTGTCGAAGTGTCCCTGTAACCCCAACTGCTCCTGACCAGCTGGTTGTTACCTTGCACGGTTGACACCACCATCGGAGTATGACTGGGTGGATATGAGGCAATGTAAAGTGCTTTGGATAAAAGAGATGTATAAATGTAATCCATCCATCCACATCTGTGGACTGATGTCACTAATGTTTAGAATTTGAAACAGGGGCCTTATAATACGTTGCCTCCAGGTGATTGCTGCGTTTAGCTCACCTGCTTCCAGGTCATCCTCGTCGATGTCTGGAGTCCCATAGCTCCGGCTCATGGCCTCCTGCACATCGTTTGCGTCCTCCATCATGTCCTCCAGCTGGTCGTGGAGGTCCTGGGTTGAAGGAGAACACAGCTTTTATTTTGAAGCATGTTTAATGAGAACAGTGTTTTAACACATTTATGGAGAACAGAGCTTTAATCTTGGAGTAATAATCAAAGACCAATACCTCGATCTTGTCGATCTTGATGTCCTTATAGGCCTTCTTCATCTCCTTGGCTCCAACCTTCATGGCATCCACCTGGAGGAAAGGAGTTGATAAACCACTAAAGTTATGATTATGTAGAGCCCTAGGATGAAGGAGATAAGCTGGTGTTCCTTCAGACTGCAGCTGTGAGTAACAGTGTGCATCTAGAGGGTCTTACGGTGGTCTTGGTGTCTTTGAGGGTCTGGATGGTGTAGTTGGCCTGCTCCATGTTGAACGACTGCTGCATGAGTTGGTCTCTCTGACCCTCGTACCTGAAGACCAAATTAACCTGATGGCATGTCTCATTTACATTTAGCAGACACGACAAGAGTAGCTCTAGGAAACACAAAGCCCAGTTTAAATGAGATGACGTTGTTTGAACGATAGAGACGTTACAAGCAGCTTGAACATCACACCTGGAGGTGAACTGGAGGCAGTTTAACGGACACTAAGGTGACTTACATTCTCTTCTGTTTTAAAACCCTCATGGCCTTCTGTTTCACCATGTTCTAGCAGAGAGGAGAAAGTGCTGTGTTAGGACACAACATTGCTATATTCCACGCTATTAAACAGTAAAGACAAGGTGAGGTACCTTCGAGGGCCCATCCCTCATCTTCTTCATCTGGTCCTTGTACTTCATCAACTCGGCGTCGAGCCTCGCGACCTTCTTGTCGACGGACTCGGACCGAGAGTCAACCTGATAAGAGACAGAGCAATGTTGTTAAATACGTCCCAGGAGGTTAAAACTAACTAACTAAAAACTAGATCAGGCCACACACAACTCGTTTTCTGAGGTGGTAACTGGTCTCCAGATGCCACGTGCCCAAGAAATCAACAGAACGACGACAACAACCAATGACCAATCATCAATTAACCAATTATCCATGACGAACCAAACAACGAAAACAGCAACGACGGCTCGATACTGAAACTGTCAACAAAAACAACACAAAACACAACACGTACGACTGTAGGTCTGAACAATGTCAACTTTAGATTAAACACGTGAATAGTTATCGGCTACTGGTATGAATTGCATAGTTTAGGGTTTAGTTGGCAGTGAAACCAGTCAAACCAGTTCAACAGCCGTCCCAGCAGGACGACGGCTGCTTTTATTATTGGATTCATATGTAAGGATATAATTTAAAACATTAATTGGCATTAAGTTGAGAGGAGAACCTGATGATGTTGATTATGGAACAAGACGTGAAGGTTTGACAGCATGAGTGAAATAAGACAAATAAGACTTAAGACGTTTATGACTAAGAGTCAAACTAAGAGGAATAAACCCAGCACAAACCAAGACTCCTTGTTTAAGTTGTTAAAGATGAAAGATGATGATGACAACAACAACAACAACAACACCAACATGAATAATAATAATAACAATAATAATAACAATAATAATGATAATAGCAATAATAATAATACTCACAGTGTTGATGCAGTCCGTGAGGTTCGGCGGGGGGCCTTTCGGCTTCCCCTTCCCAAAGATACGATTCATAATGTGAGGAAAACAACACCGAAAACAAGCGACTTTTGACGGCTGACGGACCAGCGAGAAAACACCCGGAAGTAATGTCGTGATTACGTCACTGCAGCAACTCGTCTCGACCACGCATGCGTCGACGCCCCACGCCCTACCTGTCAGCATGTTTAAAGTTTAATTCTTTATACTACAGTCTATACTACAGTGTATTTTACAGTCTATGGTTGAATTGTATCCTCCGCGTTGTTTTTCTGTTGCTGATAAATATTTTACAATTGTTTAAAAGTTTTAAGTTTAGTTTTAAAATGTTTAGTATGGGCAATGTGAAGGAACAGCTTATGCAAAAATAGCCCTTTTTTTTGAGGATTTTTGTACAGTCTATGTTTTTAATATGTTACCTTTAAACAGCTCTACCGAAATGACGTTATTTATTTAAACATGTTTTGGGAATTTCCGCCATGACCACGCGATGGCGCTGTTGGCAGTCAGCGGCTGCACGGTGAAGTTCACTCCATTAAACCGAGACAGGCCATGTTATCTGTCTCTATGGATGTGTCTCTATGGAGTCACACAGTGTGATGTTGACTTCAGAATAAGGTGCAGAAGGTTGATAGCTTTGCTGTGATGCTCATATTAGAAGTAGTAAAATAGTAGTAGTAACGTAGATTGAATCAATGCATACAAACAAACCGATTATTTAAGGTAGTTAAGGTGCGTTTACTATGCTGCATTGTGGGTAACCTGTAGAGTGATGCATGCGTTTACTGGTCTGAACATGACATCCCAGTGTGACATGACAGTGTACCTGTGAGTGTGACATCACAGTGGCCGGCAAGAATATATG
>OMKP01021387.1:0-10235 GCA_900302375.1 Bathygadus melanobranchus
CTGCAGCCCCGGCACCACGGCCCGGCTCAGCACCACGGCCTCGGACAGATCTGACGGCACACCTCTACCGATGCTGTTGACGAAGTCAATCTGACCAAGAGGGATGGAGGGGAGAGAGAGAGAGAGAGAGAGAGAGAGCGCAAGAGAGAGAGAGAGAGAGAGAGAGAGAGAGAGAGAGAGAGAGAGCGAGAGAGAGAGAGCGAGAGAGAGAGAGAGAGAGAGACAGCGAGAGAGAGCAAGAGAGAGCGAGAGAGAGAGAGCAAGAGAGAGCGAGAGAGAGAGAGAGAGCCGTTGGAGGCACAGGGTAGCAATTATTCTCAGATAGACCTAATAACATGTGTGGGTGCTTTTTAACCTGCTTTTATGAAGCATTTTTTGATCTCTGTGTTTCTAGTGTGGATGTGGAGGAATGTCTGGCCACCGGATAGTCTAATTCAGCAAGGCAGATGTGTCATTTGGCATTACCTAAACCTTAATATTATGCCGGGTACATTTCATTATTGCATTAAAGAGGATGTTTTGATGTGTGTGTGCGTGTGCGTGTGCGTATGTGTATGCACGTGTGTGTACGCGCATGTGATTCAGATCGGATCGCTGAAGATACTGAGGAAGATCAGCCAGAACGCCCAGATCCGCCAGGCCATCGTGGACATGGGCGGCCTCCAGACCACGGTGAAGATCCTGGACTCCCCCATCGTGGAGCTCAGGGGCCTGGCCGCCGAGACCATCGCCAACCTGGCGCAATTCCGGAGGGCCCGGCGGGCCGTTCGGCAGTACGGTGGCATCGAGAAGCTGGTGAGAACACACACACACACACACACACACACACAGGGAACTCAGGTTCAGGACGTGGAACAATGGCCAGTGTCTAACAGTGTCTGCTTGTCATTAAACACTATCGACAACCAATGGGGGAGATCTTTAAAGAGAGATCCCTTAAAGAGAATTTCAGCGTTTCCACTCAAAAAACTCAAAAAGATTTTAAAAGATGCGTTTTGGGCTAAGAGGTAGTGGTGGGGGGGTTAGGATACTTTCTTTTAAGCTAGTACCATCATTGTGAATGAGCGTTATAATGAGCAATGTTGTATCCTAAATGTGTTATACTATATTATGGTATATGGTAAACGGATTGTTTATATGGCGCTTTCATCCAAAGCGCTTTACGTTGCCTCACGTTCACGACCACAACCACTCGGCCGCCCCATCAGCAGCTATGGTGTCCGAGGAGCTTAACCCTCCCTCGGATGTGGACACACGTTGTCCGAGTGTATCCCACAAGACGTACAACGCCGCCGGCGTTCAGAGCAGAGAGGAGCGTTCACAAACTGCTTGCCGGAGACTGGCAAAGATTTAATTTACTAACAGTGACAAAATGGCATAGATTACTATGTTGACGATATAATATGTTAAAGACTTATTACCACGTTTTAAAAAATGAAGAACGATTTGGGTTCACTGCCGCTTTAAAACATGGCCCACTGAAGAGTCTTAATAATGGTAGGAGGCCAAATTGGAGTGTTATGTTTTTCATCTCTCAATACGCGTATGCATATACAAACGCATGCCGCATACATCTCTTAAATGTTAATGTTTTCTTTGTATTACAAATGGGCCGGTGCATAATGTATGCATAAGGTGCGCAGAGCTTGCTAGCAAAGTGAACAGACCGTTGTGAGAAGCACCAAGCATCTAATGAACAACATTAGACCTACCCATCCATGCCCCTGTTGTAATCAAGTGGACAGACCCCACCCTCGTGTCTTGGAAACACTGGAGTTGGCTTCGGGGTAAAACAGATAGAATGTCCCCGACATCCCTTGACCTGCATTCCTGTTTATTGACAGAGGGACCCCGTGATTAAAGCCCCCCGTCCTTGTATATTTTTCCCCAGCCTCCGAAAATCGGATGTTCTCCTCGGAGGGTGGATTCATTTCACACTCCGTGGAGGGACCACCTTTGAACTGAACGGTGTATACGGGCCTGGCCTGCTCTGTCTCACCGGGTGCAGGGGCCGTGGATGAAAAGGCACTGACTGATGGTCAGAGATGGGCGTCACACACAGGGATTTTTTTTTACGGGGGCCCAATGTCAACATCGGCCCCCGGCTGCTTTCCAATCCCCAGCATCCGTGGCTTTTTTTATTTCTGTCTGACCCGGTGGTGGTGGTGGTGATATAATTTTAATTACCTCCTCCCGGTCACAGCCGGCAATGTTGCTATTCTCATCTGGAGAGGGCTATTAGCCATGAGGCCTTGAATCTCATTCAGGTCCATGCTGTGTGCGTGCGTGTATGCGTGTGTGTGATATTTATTTGATTTTGCCGCACGTGTTAGTATTTAAATGCCTCCTCCGTCTCATCTGCGATCAGGTGGAGCTGCTGGACTGTGCCCCGGACGCGGCCACGCTGAGCGAGGCGCAGGAGAAGGAGGTGGAGGCTGCGCGCTGCGGGGCCCTGGCCCTGTGGAGCTGCAGCAAGAGCGCCCGGAACAAGGAGGCCGTCCGGCGGGCGGGCGGGGTTCCCCTGCTGGCGCGGCTGCTCAAGTGCTCCCCGCACGAGAACCTGCTCATCCCCGTGGTGGGCATCCTGCAGGAATGTGCCTCGGAGGTGGGTGACCGCTGGCCGCAAATGCAGCAAAACTTGCAAAACTCACCCAGGTTTTTTAAATGAACAAAGTGAACGGGATGATTTGTGTTTAGTCCCCTCGCGTCTTCCCGTCGCCTTCCTACAGAGCAGCTACAGGGAGGACATTCGGAGCGAGGGCATGGTCAAGGACCTGGTGAAGAACCTCAACCGGGACAGCGAGGAGATTCAAATGCACTGTGCCAGCGCCATCTTCAAGGTAGACGCGGTCGGACGTCCGGCCAGCCCTCAGCGCTGATGACGACGCTGCCGACGTCGTCGTTCATAGAGGTCGTATTCCCCTTCGCGTAGAGGTAGGTAACTAACTAGCTTCCGTGTCCCCGTCCAGTGTGCGGAGGACGGGCAAACCAGGGACCTGGTGCGTCAGTACAAGGGCCTGAAGACGCTGGTGTCCCTGTTGAGCAAGACCGACAACAAGGAACTGCTGGCCGCCACCACCGGGGCCGTCTGGAAGTGTTCCATCAGCATGGAGAACGTGGCTAAGTAGGGTTCCTTTGGAGTTCCAGGGGCCTTGTGTTATTATGCTGCTCATTAAGTACACACGCACACATGCACGCACTCACAAATTCCACAGATGCTGTGTTGCAAATGCGGTTACTTATGCACACACACACACACACACCGTCTCTCTGTGTGTGTCTCTCTCTCGCGCCCTCTAAAGTGGATGTAGCATATGGGCTTCCAGCAGCAACGAGTGCACTTTTGACATGCTTGAGGTATTGAATAACCTCAGGTTCTGAGATGTGTAACCGTGTGTGTGGTTTGTAATTAGCGGTTACGGATACGTCTGACTATGACAAATCCCTCGCGCGGGGGCAGCAATCACACACACGCCTCAGTTTGGGGTAAGAGTTGATAGCAATTAGCCATTTCAATAAGCATCTCGCGTACATTCCCCACAATATTTGGACAACGCGCTCGCTAAGTCGGGTCCGCGGTCCGCCTAGCTAATGAAGCGAGTAATGGCGAAGGTAGATGTGTTTCCACCGCTGACGTTGTCACTGCGGCCGTCAACAAAGTATCGGTCATTGGTCTGTGCTTATTTGTAATGATGTATAATTACAATAAAAGCCATCCGCCCCACTGTGGTTTGTTCAGATGTAGAGACTTCCACTCTGCGCTCTGAACACACGTCGCCCTCCTCGCCGAAGCTAGACTTTTCCATTCGCGATGCTCACAGACCGAGTTGATTCAGAGTCATCGCTGGATGGTTTTTATTCTTCATTTCAAGTCATCTCAAACTAAAGTGACGAGTGCAGAGAAAGCCACACGTGCGGCCGTTTTACGGCTTCACTCGACTCCTTTGCGGTGCAATTATCGCATGTGTTGCTTTTCCTGGATCTCACATTTGCCTGCCTGAATGTTTCCAGTGTGGAGATGTTTTCATATCTCCCTCTAATTCCGAAGCCCTCGTTCGGCGCCTGGTGGAAGTGATTATTCGAGGCTCAACGTAAGGTTTTGGTCCACGCTGCGAACCGGACGCCATCTTCTACGCAACGCTTTCCCGGGGACTTGTGCTCCGTTTAACAAATGATGGAAATGTTTTGAAAAGCGCCGGTCCGATCGGTGATTCAGAGCCGTCTGATTCTTTCAGCTCAGAGACTCTAATGAGTTCACGTGTGGCCCTTGTTTGTTTAAGTGTCACTCATCCCGCTTGCTTCAACAGGAACTGTTCTGGAGCGCTTCCCCGTTTGGTTTAGTTTCCCCTCAGCAGTAAATAGGGCCCACAGACGGTGTTCTGGCAGCCCGGTGTCTTTCCACCGGTGCTCCTGCTGAAAAGCAACGTAAGAGTATTTATGTCCTTATCAGCCGTGAGACGTGGTAAGATATAACTCACATAATGATTCAATGGCACGATAGCTTCCCTGAGCAACCGGGTCGGAGGCAGATTCCCGAGGCCGAGCCGAGGCACTGATAAGACATTGTCTGTGAATCTCTTTTTATGTCTGCAATTTACCGGTTTATGTTGACATAGGATTATATGGAAAGATTTCCCCTTCACAAACGGTATGATTATTCAAATTGCAGTGGAATTCTAAAAATAACATTAAAAGAAAAGTCTGGGTTTCTCACAGGTCTTTCAACACTTCATATATCATAACTGACATAATGATATCCTACATTTAGAGTCTAAGTTGAGCCTTGTTGCCACATTTCATTAAGCGCGGATTTCATTTATAGATGCATGCCAGTAAAAGAAAAGCAAAAGAAGTAGTGGACACGTTACCATGCCGCTGACCATTTCATAGTCACACTCGTAAACACACACACACACACACACACAAACCTATATTGTCAGAGCAGGATACGAAAACACAACTCTCACACCATCCGGCCGCCGGCCCCTCAACATGTTTCAGATCCAATTCAGTTGCTAACAAAAGAAACTGCAAATAGCAACAGAATTAACTTGAGACTGGGAAGCCTTCTAAGTGCAGCTTGGCATGGCAACACAACAAGCCAACAGCACCGGACCGATACGCCACCTTAGTACACTCGCAGTATGGGCTCAATGCCTCCGTGTAATGACTCATAACAGCGTTGCTGTGCACACCAAGAAACCCAGAAAAAGGAGCACTCAATAAATATAATAATATCAGGAGTGATGATAATGATGCCGTTTACCGCATGTAAACCACAAGCAGCAACACATCATTTAGAAACATCAAGAGTGGCTGAAGGTTGCCCTGCCTCTCATTACTGTTAATAATGCACTTAACATGGACGCATACGTGACAGAAACAAAGGGCCCCTAGCCGGCGATACGGCGCTCGCATGTTGGTTCCCGGGAGCCGGATGTCGGCCGCGCTGAGATTTGGCCCGCGTCTACGTGTGTAGAGTGTATGCCGTTAGCGTCGGGAAGGGAAAGTCTGCTAGTGGCTACGGAGAGCTACTTCAGCGGGTGTCAATCACAACAGGCCCCGCGCTCTTCTTCGATGAAGATCATTTAGGTATATATTTCACTCCTCCATGACTTTTTCTTTTATTTTCTCCCTGTCATTTTTGCGCTGTACACCACTGAAGCGGACCTTTGTGGTTCTGTTGCACACAGCGTATACATTTGTGTGTGTGAGTGTGTGAGTGATCTTCGAGTGTGGCGTGCACATTTTTTGGGCCAGAGAGGGAGACCTCTGCTTCAGACTCAGAGGCCTGCATGTGCTAGCCATTTGCCTGATTAATGAAGCATCAGAATGAGAGATGATTGATGGCCAGAAATGTAATTGCATTCATAATTTAAGCGTGTTTGTTTTAAGTGCCCATCGCCCTAACGCTGGTGATTTCCAAAAGACTCCCAATATTTCAGATAGAGGCAGACCTTTGCCAAGGCTATATGGACATTTGTTACGGTCCTGTTAGGAAACGTTGACACGTTATTATGTGTGAATTTTAAAAAGAGATTTATGTGTGCATCAACATGTGGCCATTTAAAACCCATACACCGAGGAGGTGTTACGGACACACACGCACACACGCACACACGCACACACACAAATGAAGTTTGAGACGCCTGAACAAAAGAGTGATGGAACAACTCTGCAATGGAAAACCACCAACTGCCATGTGTCTGCTTGGTGGGGTCAAGATGGCGTTGTTGTTTTGTTGTGTCCAGCCACTCCATCGCACCTCAGTTCCCAGCCTCCCGACAGACAATAAAATAATCCACCTCCTTCCCTCCATATCTAGTCCCGGGCTATTCCCCTGCTCTGCTCTTCCCTCCCAGTTACAATGAGATAAAAAGCATCCCTTATGCACCCTAATGTGCATAAGGGTTCTCCCGACTCCCTTTTCACCGCGGATGATTATTCCGTTGTGTTGGGGCCTGGGGGAAGACTCCACCTACCCCTTCTTAGGAATACCCTAAGGTCTCTGTTTTCCCCTGGCACCGGCCAAACAGAAGGGCTTGTTGGCATACACGACAGCACGCCAGCTTCCTGCACCACCGCATGCATTAGTTACTGTTGCTGCGGATGAATGAGAGGAGGGAGAGGAGGGGGCAAGACAATCAATCATAGATGTCTGCTGCACAGGAGCCCCACTGTGGTTCTTGTGTCTACTGACATGCTTTAATACGGCTTCCTGTGGCGCCAAGCCCCAGCGTTCTGCTGCAAAGGCCGCTTTCAAGCAGCTTTCAGCTAGGCTCTTCCACACCATCGCTTAATTACCAGACTTGGGATCGGCTTCACAAAAATAGACATCACCCTGCGGTTCATTTATCACACGTTATGTGCCCGGTTACAAGATAACCGTACTGGACGGCCCGCTGCAGATGACACTTGGGCGGTGGTCATATAGAAGGAACCATTGTTTCTATAGTTGTCTTTGGCGGGGGATTAAAAGGCCGTACGTTACATTTGGCAACGGCGCTGTTTCTCATGAGAATATTCCCGTGTCTCGGTGGCCCCCGACCAAAAGCCAGCGGCCTTGGACATCCGTGATAGCCAACGTCCCGTGCAGCCGGCGACCGTAGCTGCAAATAAAAACAGTACTTGCCCTTAGAACTTGCCCAGAGGTTTGTTGGGGCTTTCTGCAACCACATTTTATCCCTTTTAAAATGTTTACTAAAGTTTACCACTCTATAGCGCTGGCGTGCAGTGCCAAGTCCCAAGCCGCGCTAAATCCCGACGATGAACTTTTCCAAGCCGCAGCAAAATTCATTCAGTCATGCAAAGCACATGCATGGGGGGAGCTGTGAGCAACCGTGGGAAAACTGCTGGTCTTTATTGGGTCAAGAGGTCTGTGGACCCCATAGGACAGATGTTTGAAAACACGCCCTCTGGGTGTACTCGGGCATGTTGGCGATCTAATGCTGTTCTGGTGACTTAGCTCAATGTCCTATGATCCTGTGTTCCTTCTCGCTTCTCTCGTTCTGTGGGTTTCTTAATGAGCTGGGTGACGTGAAGCGCTGAGCCCGTCCTCCCCTGCAGGTTTCAGGAGTACCGGACGCCAGAGATCTTGGTGGGCCTGCTGACAGACCAGCCGGAGGAGGTGCTGGTCAATGTGGTGGGAGCTCTGGGGGAGTGTGCCCAGGTCGCTGCCAACAGGGTCACCATCCGCAAGTGTGGCGGCATCCAGCCCCTGGTGAACCTGCTCATCAGAACCAACCAGGCATGTTCACATTGTCTTTTGACATTGCATTGTTTTTAACCTTTTAAGCTTAAGTTGACATGGAGGAGTGCAAATCATTTTGTCTTTGTACTTGCCTTACCTGTCTTCCCCCACTTCATTTACATTTACATTTAGAGCATTTGGCAGACGCTTTTACCCAAAACGACTTACAACAAAGTAACACATTTGTCGAAATAGGGAGACAACAATATATCACTGAAGGTATAGCACAATTAGAACAGAACAAGTTACAAGCATTCCTGGTTGCCAGGTCAATAGAACAAGTTTACAAGCTTACAGTTGCTAGGTTGACTGTACATCTTCATGATCTTACTTTCGCTCCCTCTCTCTCCCTTTCTGTCTCTCTCCATCTCTCTATGTCTCTGTCGATCTCGGTCACCTGTCCTAGGCACTGCTTGTGAATGTGGCCAGGGTGGTCGGTGCCTGCGCTAGAGAGACAGAAAGTTTGGAGTAAGTGTCTTCCTATACATTATTCAGCTCTCGCTCTCCATTTTATTTTCTATTCTGCTGTAGAACACAAATGGTTGTCACAATTCGAGATGGCTCCTGTCCCTTGTTATTACCAAATTGAATTCAAACTTTGCCCTATAGCTGTGCCCATGATGTCACTTGTTAATACAAATCCAAAGACTGCTCATCAACCCGTCATGGACCTTTTGTGCGAAGCGCTCACCTGGTATTTCAACAGGCAATGACACAGGTAGCTCGGCCTTTCATACGCCGACTAATGACCGAGTGCAAAGGCTCCGTTTATTGTACCTGCTGTGTTAAATAGAGGTTGTGGTTCACATCCCTGATGTTTTACTGTGGTCTGCCGCCCACTGTTGAGGCCTGAGCTGGTCAGGCAGATATATACCTACTACGAGACCATGTCCAAGAAACTAGGATAGAACAAAAACACGGCCCTTGTTTAGATAGTTCTGTGTTTGATGCACCCGGTAAGGCCGTGTGATTCTCAGCTGAAATGTCATGGTTTTATGGGTAGACATACAATTCTCCAGGATTATTACAGACTCGCGAGGCACGAACACAAATGAAGCTATTTTATGAAAAATGTTGGCCAGCTCTGATTGTATTTACAAGTAGAGGATGTAAGATTGTTGACCGGTGGCTAAAGCCAGCATGTTTAACACCCAGGTTGAGCGCTCCCAGGCACAGCTTCTCATGTTCTCTCATGGCATACGTATATTTAGGTCAGGTCTTGTAATCTTTTATCACTCACACTTAGACCGTAGACAGAAAGTCGTTATTTCCTCAGGCACTTTTTTGTATGTCTTGCGGCGGTGGTTTATTTTCAGACACACATGTGTACAGTAGTTTGCAGAGCAATTAACACAGCTCATGTTTGATTACTTCCTGGTCCAAACCAACACTGCCTGAGGTGTTCTTGTGTTTTAATTTCTTTTTCCCAGTGATTGAGTACACTCGTTGGTTGGCTAGCCAACAGTGCATCGGTTGTCTGGTTGGCTCTTCGGATGCCGATGATGTTATGTGTATATCTTTAATGTTGCCTCACGATCCCACCGCAAGAGATCCATTCTGTTACGTATGGCTTTATCTTGCCAACAGAAAGCCATTACTCAAGTAGCGTTGTGTTTTTAACTGCAATTATTCTCTCATCATCATTCTGACGCAGGTCATCCAAAACTACCCAAAGCCAAAAGCACGCCACTGACTGAAGTTTTCCATATAATACATGGCTTGTTGTTTTTTTCTCCCCTTGTTTTCTTATTCTCAACCGGGTAGGCAGCTCGATCAGTCGCAAGACGTATCGCTGCCTTGGTGGAATCCCGTGTAGCAACGCGAAAAAACATGCGTTGTTCGATTCCTCGAGGGACTCGACGATGTGCACTTAGAATCCATCTCCTTCAACTGTGTCTTTTAGGTTTGGGGCTGGGTTTTCTTTTTCAGCCAGCGCATTTCAGGAGCGCCCCCGAACTGTTTTGGCAGATGATGCAATGCTTGGTTTTTGTTTTGGGGTCTGGTTTTAAAGCAGACCGATGAAGAGAATAATGTAGCCCCCTTCTCCTCCAACGGCCCGCTGCCTCCAGACTGATTTATGCGTAAACAGCAGACAAACGGCGAGGGGGAGGAAGCTGAGGGGCGGACGCCTCCTCGCCGAAGGCCCGCTCGCTGCCAGTCACAGAGACACCGTGATTAGGGAGTGTTTAAGCAATTATGACAGCGTTCAATGTCGGCCTTGTTGGTGGACGCACACATGGGGAACACGTTACATGTTATTTATACCACAGACAGACGGCCGCACTGTGGCGTAAACCCCCCTAGGTTCCCAGAGCCCTGACTGCAGCCTGCGTCCACTACCATCATGTATGCTGCATGAAATACAGCTCACGGTTAAGTAAACTCCACTCGGGCCGCATGAAATATAGAGAGACCTGTCTCTGGCTGTGTTTGATTTGGAAAGAGATCCACCTTTTCCTTTTTTCACTATTTTTTTTTTTCTTTT